>JAOBAT010140074.1:0-26001 GCA_026413305.1 Hydrozoanthus tunicans
TATCTAGGCTTGGGATTGGACCGGGGACCTCAGGATCGAGAGGCAGATGTTATCATTTCGCCTTATCTAGGCTTGGGATTGGACCGGGGACCTCAGGATCGAGAGGTAGATGTTATCATTTCGCCTTATCTAGGCTTGGGATTGGACCGGGGACCTCAGGATCGAGAGGCAGATGTTATCATTTCGCCTTATCTAGGCTTGGGATTGGACCGGGGACCTCAGGTTCGAGAGGAAGAGATCTTGTCACTGTCCCAAACCCTCCATTATAATCTCAAAACTTAAATCAACAAGGCAATTTTTTGCCTGTATGTTAACCTTTATTAAGGAGCAAGTAAACTCATTCAGAACACACTGTTGTTACCTTTTTAATCTTACACAAGTTATCCAGCTTCAATAATTATTTCTCCAATCTGATCTGCTATATCTGTTTGCATGGGAAATGACAGAATTAAGTTTAGCCTCCTTCCTGAATCGGAATTTTCTGGTTGCTTTCACTGTTTCTAGAATAAACAAGCTGTACAGACACTAGGAGAGATAAAAGGTATTTCAGGGGAGGCAGTGATAAAAGGTATACCAGGGGAGGCAGAGAAGATGTCTCAATATAAATACTTAACACGAACTTAAGTCTTTTCTAATTTTTCAAATTAATTTTAGAGAAAAGATAGCTCAAAGAAATATTTGGAAATGAGAGTTGTTACAACTCTGTATATCATGAACACCAATCATCATGGCGGCAACTTAATGCAATCCCTTGTGAAGCACCTGAAGGTTAGAGCATATCCTTCTCCATAAGATAATGCAAATTAAGAAATAACTTCAGAGAATTACTAAACCTTATGTTACTAAATGAAAATAAGTTTCAAGAGAGACGAAGTCACTTTTTCAGGGAAGAAACTGGCTGCCCAAACATAGCCTCTCCTAAGTCCTCACTAATCTCTGCCATTTTCTTTGGGTTATTGTAGTGTGTTACAGCCTGAGCCATCGCCTTGGCACGTTTTTCGGGGCATGAACTCTTAAATATTCCGGAGCCCACAAACACTCCATCAACACCAAGCTGCATTAAAAGAGACACATCCGGTGGGGTGGCTGTATATCAAAAAAATAAACCCACCGTTTTAATAAAGTTCTTTTTAAGAACAAATATTCTAAAATCAATTCACAGTATTTGCATCTACCCCTTTGAAGAATTCAATCCAGTAATTAATGAAAATAAACTTAGGTTTACACATGGGGCAAACTTTCCTCCCCCTTACAAAAATGCAAATCAAATATAAGAATATCAGTCGCATTTTTACTGTAATGTGTCACCCTAATAAAATTATAATAAGAATTCTTGAATCCTAGAAGTCAAAAGAAGCCAAACCTTTTTACAAACACTTGACTTTATGCTTTAGTTCATTGAAACTAACATTTATATAAAGCAAAACAGACATTATTCTTCTTATACTAACAAAAATTCTTAACACCAAAGAGTTTGCATCAGAAGCTGTAAATAATAAGTCTTTCATTCTCTCATGATTTGATGGAAGTTCTGTTTCACGACTACTTAGAGATGAAGTTACAAAGATCAGAAGAAAGTTAAATTTGCTGTTAGAAATATTATACCCTGTAAATACATACCAAGTCCACCTGCAGCAAAGTTTACCACAGGGAGCCTACCAAGCTCCACCGCTTTCTGCAACAGGTCATATGGAACCCTCAACTCTTTGGCATATGTGAACAGCTCAGCTGTGTCTAGAGACTGAGCATGGCGAATCTGATTTCGAATGGTGCGAGCATGGCGAACAGCCTCTGCTACATCACCTGTGATTAAAAAAGAAACAGCGTTAATCTGTGGACTCAAGGGTTTCATTGACCATACAATAATCAGATCAGCCAACGCCAAGCAGCAAGAAAGGGAAGACTTCTTAAATAAAGTTAAAGTACATTGCCAGTAATGGTGTCTGAAGAAAGAACTCATTAATGTATTAACCAAAAAACAAAAGAAATATTTATTTTAAATATTTCAGCACTTTTTGTTGAGTGTTTTATTTTACTATGCTAGCCTTAACTCTCTGATAAGATGAAAACAATTTATGAGAGAATAAATTATGTAAAAGAGAACTATAGTTACTAATAACTGATAAAACCAATGACAGAAAAACAATAGGAGATCCAGTAGAGAGGTTTTGCTTGGATATAAGATGCTTAAAACTATCTCTCACTATAAAAGCTTTCAACTAGTACACACCCAAGTTTAGAAAGGTAAAAGATGCCAACAATAATCACTCTTTCAGCCCCAGCAAAATTTTCAACACCTAAATTCTCCTACAATGGAACCTGGATTTCACAATTATAGTCGATTTAAAAATACCCTCAATTTTACAATAGGTTTCTTTCTCCTGACAAAAATAAAGTAAATGTATGAAAAAGACCTTGATCTAACCATAATCAACGTTTTGATATCCTCGATTTTATTTTACCATGAAATGTTAAATACCAAACATCAATTTGGCTTTGGTACATCAGTATAACTGGTTCTTCCTATCAACAAAGCATTTTGTTTATTAAGTGTGATTGAGTGGTCATCCAAAATTGCATTATGGTACAGAGTTTGAAATGTTCATATATAAATTTGTAAAAAAATTAAAAACAAATGAAACATATTGAGTAAAAAATAATGTAATCTGTTTCACACAAATAAAAATATCAAACTCGACCTCTATGACTTAATTGGCCTTAACATCGTAAAATCGTGGGTCTCTTTACAATGATACTTCCATTTTACAGTGCTTCATCTCCTGAGGCATATCACAAAATTCAGGTTCCACTGTATCTCAAACTATACACAAGACATTTGGTAACGAGATGGTGGACATCATAAATCAACATTGCAAACTACTGAAAATGAAAAAAAAAAATTGGGAAGCTTTATAAATCCCCGGGTAAAACCAACCCTGACGCCCATTTTGGAAGTTTAGTTGAAACTAAGAAATAATTTTTTATATCAGCATAAAAAAAACTGAATTTGAAAATTGAAGTCTTGTTAGCCAATGAGTACCACTCATTCTCATGCCATACAAATTGGAAGTTAAAAATATGGGCTCTTTTCCTTATTTCTGATTTGGCGTTCATTGCATAAGCCAACTCCAAACTATGCATCAAAAACTTGGTGTCAAATTCTCAGCTTATACACCTGGATTTATGGTATTCTGGGTTAACATGGATTAAACAATAAGTGAGTGAGTGTTTGGGTTACTACTGTAAGGCTTCTGAGAGATATATTTTCAGTTTGCAGAAGAAAGCCAGCCAACCACTACAGTATATCCTACCTGTGCCAGCCTGTCCCTTGGTTCTGATCATTGCAGCTCCTTCAGAGATCCGCCGAAGAGCCTCCCCAAGATCCCTTGCACCACAAACGAATGGAACTGTGAACTTGTGCTTGTCAATATGATTTGCTTCATCAGCCATCGTTAATACTAACAACAATTAAATTGTAATGTTAGAAAGTAATTTAAAATATATACTTTCAAATGGGTCTGTGGATATCTGAGAAGAATGAATAAAATATACCTCAGTTGTCAATATATATTAGAACATTTAATTGGTCAAAGCTTTAACAGATAATGGAAGAGCTTGGTGCAAAAATGGCCTAGTGACAATTTTTGGTTGAACAATAAAATTATTAGGAGTTTTTTGGCTTTTTTGCACCCACATCATCTCCAGTAAAGTTCATCCAGCGCTGGATGAAAGTGACAGGACACGAGGAAAAACCACAGGGTGCTCACCCTTTCATTCTGGCCTAGCTAGATCACATCCAAGAATTGATTCGCAATGTTCCAGATAAATGGCTGAACACAAATTATTAAACAGAGACCCAGAGAGCAACAGTTTGCCTCACCTTCTGACTCATCAATCATGTCCACTCCTAGAGCCTCCAGCACTTGTGCCTCTGCAAAGTGGCCAATCCGTGCTTTGGCCATCACTGGAATTGTCACAGCATTCATAATTTCTTTGATAAGCTAGCAAAGAAATGGTGCAAAGAAACTCTTGAGTTAGCCCAATGGTCACATAATACAACACTCTTGCTATTTAATTTATTCAACGTTTTGTGCCAGAATAAACTGGATGTGCATTCTTATGACTGATACTTGTCTCCTTAAATGGCACTAAAACTTGTAACAAAAAAATAAATCTAAGACATTAAAAGGGAGAAACTTCTTCACAACACTATTTTACTAATTAGCAGTTCCTGACTTTAACATGAACAATCTTCTAGTCTTATAATTTGCTAATTTACAATCACTTAAAATCAATTTAAGGTTCAATGATACATTTATAATTTGGAATATTAAGAAATGAAACTTTAACCATTAACACTTCATCAGAAGAAATAGTAGAAAAAGTGCCTTTGATAATAATTTAAAAAGGTGAGAAATATATATTAAAAAACATCACCCACCTTTGGATCTGACATGCGAGCAACTCCCCCTTGCTTCCGAATGTCAGCTGGTACTCTTTCAAGAGCCATCACAGCACAAGCCTGCTCAGACAACACATTGCAATAACATATTGTGTATATTTTAAAAGTTTTAAGTACTCAGGACAAGATGTCCCAGGGGGGAAGGGGGGGGGTGCTAGTATTCAAGAGCAATATTTTATGCCTGTCAAGTAAATATCTATTTATGGTATCTTTTAGGGATTAAAATTCTTGTTGACTATTCCCAGATTTGTAACTTTTAGGGGTGGAATTGCATTTTCCTGATGACCACCCCCATCCAACAGTATGTGGGAGTCTTTCCCCCCCTGGCTGGCAAGATGTACTATTAAAACGGAAACATATATATATGGATTCACAAGAACGTTGAATGTTTGTCACACAAGATGTACTAATCGGACAAAGCAGCACATATGAACTCAAAAGTGAACACACCAACAGAATGGGCGCGGATGATTTACGATTTTCAGGTGTTTCATTGAGCATATTTTGCCACTGGTGGAGTATATTGATCACACTAGTACTACAGTACTGGAAACCAACGTGCAACTTAACAATATTGTTTAAACTTATTTCAAGGTGAAATTATATTAAAACTGGTGATTTTTGCACTTGTCAGTACTTTGTCATCTGAATAACAAGAGTGATGACTGACATTTATTTACTACTTACAACATACATGTCTACAGGTGCATTGGGAAGATATTGGTATTTCTATTGTTATTAGCCTAGACTATAGCTAGTACAGAAAAAGCAGTTAGGGTTCTTAACACTTTATAAATATAAATTCTTAATTCAATATTGTAATAATTAGTAAGAACTTGACACCTACCGTAGTTTTAATTCATATCACACAATTAATTACCTTATGTAACAATAATTATCACCATTGTTATTTACTATTGCTCTAGTTATGAAGTTATTATTTCATATCATTTACAACCAAGTTGTCATTTACTAATTAAAAATAAATCTTATAATTAGTGACTTTGCTATTGTAGATATAGGTACAACTCGAGATCTTAACTACCATTTTATCATTGTTACATGCCAACCTACCCCAGCATTTTCTGCAACCCTTGCCTCAGCTGCATTTGTAACATCCATTATGATGCCTCCTTTGGCCATCTGCGCAAGACCTGACTTGACCTTAAATGTTCCTACACATGGTTCACAGTGAGCAACAGATAATTATTGTTGGACCAGAAGAAAGATTCAAGGGCTCATGTGTTGCAATAATGGTAATCATGATCATAAGTGTGATAACAAAGACAGAAACAAATGTTTATTAATCTTATTCATCTTGATTGTGGTGGTTGAAAAAGTTTAATATTCATTGACAAATCTATCAAATAGGCAAAAAAATTGTTCTTCACTCACATTCATCCTTTTGTCAGTTTGTACACGACTTACTCAGATACATTGCACTGATGAATGCAATGATGTTTATTATTCTGATAACTTTTAATATTATTAAGAAAGAACTGTTTGATGTTCAATAAACCTGTACAGTACACGTGTACGAGAAACTGCTAAAGCAGTGACAGAACAAACCCATGAGCAAGGCCTTATAACAGACCATCGGTAGGTGTTGTAAAGTGCTTACCTGTTTTATGTACTGTAAGTGGAACCAAGGAACTTGCATGCTGTGCTTTCGATTGCTGCACTTGGTGAAGTGACAAGTTGCTTACTTCTGTTTCCCAGCCTAAAGAACAGATACAATTTTTTTTCAGTTACTTTTAGTTTGGTAGCAATTCATTTATGCTCAGCTTCAAAGGCCTTGGCAATAGTACTGAGCATGGTTTGTGATGGTGTATAGCATTTACTAACTTCACAAATCAGTTCTTTCAAATTTAAACTGTTGGCTGTGTATATTACAGTCGAATATTACTAATGGCCACCTATCTATAGTGGCCATCTTTCTATAGTGGCCACCTCTATAGTAGCCATCTCTCTATAGTGGCCACCTCTCTACAATGCCACCTCTCTATAGTGGACACCTCTCTATAGCAGCCACCTCTTTATAGTGGCCATCTCTATCACAGGACGAAATAAGACGTTTACGGATGCTGGTTCACAGCGGAAAACGTTCAGTTAATTCAAGTTCCCGTTGCGCGAAACTCGCGTTTCCGTCAACTTAAATGCGACGTTTCTGCAAGTGCGGAACCGACGGAAACGGATAACAAAAGAGTCCGTTTTATCACGTTTCTGCATGCGTGATTCACAGATTTCCGACGCTTTTCCGCACCAGTAAAATTTTGTTTCCGTCACGTATCTGCAGCTGAAACACACATTTTTCTCTTATTTCCGCAGTTGTGGAGTCACAAGTTTTGTCTGGGAGCATTATTTAGAAATGTACTGGGCTTTCTCACAATTCTATGAAAGCGTTCAATGCGACTCTTTCATTTTAAATATCAGGCTTTTAAATCTTTTTTGGATAATTGCCATTCCGACCTCCCTTATTAATGGTTCATCTTTTGAATGTGGGGGCAGAGCTCACAACAAAACTTAGCAATATATAAATGATAAAAGTTGCTTTCCCTTTGGGCATTTTGATTTAAATTCCCGAGACAAACAAGAATTAAGCTTTTTGATTTTCATTTCAAATGTTTATTTACAAGTCAGACTGGTAAAATATCTTACAAAATCTAATACAAGAGTTTTTGTTGATATAAAAGAAAGTTAATATTAAATTTAACTGAAACTATAACACTGATTTAAATTTAAACTATACATGGTCTGTACACGTCTGAAAATCTATATTAATCTTTTCTACTAGTACATTTTCACAACCCATTTCGGGCTTCCTTCCAGAGGTTCCTTTTCCGACAATTCCGTTGCTCAGCGCACTACAGCTGCGGTTTGCCTCTTGCTTCGAGTCAAGCTCTGAAAGATAGAATCGGCAAAATCTTTAAGAAACTATGAAAGGATTATGAGAGAATGCTTGACACTACTCAGTATGTCAATTTTTCCACCACAAGTGTGTGTGCGTGCGTGAAACACGAAAAATGCAAATACGGATGAACATTTGAATTGACATCAACATCATGCTTGCGAGATAATATGATGAACTTTTGCTTTTCTTTTTTTTTAATACCCAGAGCACAAAGAAAACAATCAAGGAAAAAAAAGCTGGGGTCAAACTTGGGCAAGGTCAATGAGAGTTTTGAAAGTGAGTTTTGCCGAATTCTCATGTGCACGGTCAAATGGCAATGAGAGTTGACAAAAGCCGAAAAAATTTGAACATGCTTAAAATTGATTAGAGCGCATGAGAGTTTACAATAGTGCATAAGAGTGCATCAACTCTCATCCTCATTTGACCCCCACTTAATAAATACACCAACTAAAATGTATAGTACTTGCAGCTATTTTGTTTTGACTTTGTTGTCGTTGCATATACATTATATGACAAAAACGTATATCAAGGAGTAAACTTTTCACGAGCAGGAAACAATTATTATTTGTTTCCCAAAACTATTCACATCATGACTCAACCATCACTCATGAATAAATGTTAGCTCAGCTGAATGATAGCTCCAGAACTGTTACAAAGTCCTAAAACAAAGAACAACTCCCGTTTACATTACATTACGATTCCGTTCGTGCTACACAATGAGACTTCATCTTATCTACACCATGTCTGTGACATGCTGTGACAAGTTTACCTGTTTTTACTTTTCACAGACCCAAGTTCTTCCTGGACAAAGCGAGCCTTGTATTATTTGCTATTAAAAAAGGTGATAGCCAGCGATTCCTCTTGTCCACTAACTCGAAAAGCTGTTACTAGTACATCGTCTTACATATCAGCATCTTAGTATGGGGGTATTATAATCAAAGCTTGATCTACAAGAACTCTACCTACCGAGCATTCAGGATCACAGTATTTCTTGAATAGAGATCTTCTAATGTTGGTCTTCTCTTGTAAATCTTAGACTCCTTTGTTAAGTCTCATATTGTCCTTGCGTAGAGCAGCAACCTCGGACAGTGCTAAACCTTTCCATTCGTGAATCTTGCGGAGTTTCAACACCAAATGTCACTGTCGGCGTAGCCATTTCTTTGACTTCTAGCACAAAGCTTGAAAACTGAGAGTGGTTTGAGATGCGAAGACGCTTATCTCGCTTACCTCGGTTGTCACGGTTACCAACACTTCCTGCTAGTTTATTGGATGATTAAGTCCCTGGGGCATACCGGTTACAGCCAGAGCCATTTCTCAAGGGACATTAATTAACTACACGCAGTCTGAAAACGCAAAACAACTCGAGAAAAATCTGAAGTGTGTTCTATTTAAAATTTGGTTTGTAAAGTCATTTCTTTCCTATACGAAACACATGCGGCTTATTTTAGTCCAATCTAGATGTTAAAGTCAAGTCAAGTTTTCTCGCCCATTCCTAACTCTAATAAAACCCAATTTACGCAAAAATTCCGACGCGGAAACGTAGTTGTGCATTTCCGGCCCTGAAACGTGACGGAAACATGCCAAATTCATAAAAGATCGACATCGTACATTTCCGCAATGCAGAAACGCAACGGAAACACAAACTGAGGCTGTTTCCACACGATTTCCGTAAACGGAAACATGCTATAGTGGACACCTCTCTATAGCGGCCACCTCTTTAGAGTGGCCACCTCTCTATAGTGGACAACTCTCTACAATGACCACCTCTCTATAGTGGACATCTCTCTATAGCGGCCACCTCTTTATAGTGGCCACCTCTCTATAGTGGCCACCTCTCTACAATGATCACCTCTTTATAGTGGCCACCTCTCTACAACGACCACCTCTCTATAGTAGCCACCTCTCTACAATGATCACCTCTTTATAGTGGCCACCTCTCTAGTGGCCACCTCTCTACAATGACCACCTCTTTATAGTGGCCACCTCTTTATAGTGGCTACCTCTCTACAATGACCACCTCTCTACAGTGGACACCTTTCTATAGCGGCCACCTCTATAGTGGCCACCTCTCTACAATGACCACCTCTCTATAGTGGCCACCTCTCTATAGTGGCCACCTCTCTACGATGACCACCTCTCTATAAAGGCCACCTCTACAATGACCACCTCTTTAGAGTGGCCACCTCTCTAGTGGCTACCTCTCTACAATGACCACCTCTTTATAGTGGCCACCTCTTTATAGTGGCCACCTCTCTATAGTGGCCACCTCTTTAATTGCCTTAGCTCAGACTATAACACCTATGACTACTGTTATTGTGATCAGCTAGCCTGCAGGATACCAAGACTTTTGATAATATAAAGACTAGTACTACAATGACTTAATATCTATAAAAATGGTAGCCAGCAGTTGACTTCAGGTAGGTAATAGGGCTCGGCTGTTTTTATTGGTTCTGTAGATCTAGACAAAATTCATTGTTATACTAACTATATTGTACATCAATGTTTCTTGTTCACTCATCCCAACCAACAAACACCTGATTCCAGTTTTTTTACAATTCCAGATGCTTATTATCCCAAAGAAAAAACAAAACAACAACTCTTCTTTAATTCATAAAATAACAAACAAACATTTATGAAAAGGCAAAGAGACGCACAACGTTATACCAACATTCAAATTTTCCTTACACATACGCTACATGTCATCTGCCATCTAGCGAGCACAGAGCGTGAAGTTTGAATTTGAACTGTCACAAAAAATGCTCAATTTTATTAGAAAGTTTGCCTTTGGAAAGTCAAGACAAAGACAGTCACTTCAGTTCCTAGAGAAATTACAAAACAATCATATTTGCAGTAGCTTAGGCATTGCTTTCTTACGAGCTTTTATGTTAGGAATGAAAAAAACTACAACTGAAATCGTCACTTGAGACAACTTTGAAATGACCTCCTGTGTTCGGGTTTGAAGAAAACTAATTCATTTGGGTGTTTTAGATAGTGCATCCCAAGAACATGCCATCAAGCTTTATGCGATCTATAACAATAGAACTTCATGTGCCCTGGATCTGGATTGGGACAGAGTCACGGCTGCTTGATGAGTGAATCTGGTTGGAGAGACTGTTCCAACTAGAATTAAATCACGCTTGTTCACACTCAGCCAACTAAAAATGGTAATTATAGATGTTTTTTAACAGTTGTTTTGTCAAAATTTCTGAGAGACTCTTTTTAATTCCTCGTTCTTTTCTCCACTCTTCATATTAAAAGTAGAAAGAAGTTGAATAGATTTATAAGCTTAACAAATTTAAGATTTAGTTCGGTACCTTGTGGCTTAAAGCTTGAATTGCATTGTTTTCGAATTTTGCATGTAAAAGTTGGTTTTCGACTAATAAATGTTACTCTTCAAACATTCTTTGCTTTTAGAGAACCTTACAGAAAGAAACAAACAAGATCATTTGTTAAACCTCAAAGAAAATAATGATCGACCGAGCGACAGATGCCGAACTTTAATACATTGATTTTTTAAACAGGCTGGGATAAAAGTTCAGACAAAAACCTTGATTAAAGATTCAGCTTGAAGCGTGAAAACGCTTTTAAAAATTTCAAACACGAAGAAATAATTTTTTAAAAGCTGACTTCAAATTATATGCATAATCAAGCGGCTCAAATTACCATGGACGTTACATCAAATCAGTCCCACAAACCTCAACTGTTTAATTCTTATAGATGTAAAGATAAAAAAAAGACAAAATCACTTCCATCTTAAATTATTTGTTTCTCGGTTGAAATTATGAATGAAAAATTAGCAAAGTAACCGCACTAAGTTTGTTTTGATCTAGCACGTTTGCCGCATTGGAGCATGAAATGTCAACCGGCAGTTTCCAAACTTATGGCATGTCTGCAAGCGTTTCCTTCTCCCCCCTCCCCCATCCCCACCTTTCGTTTTTTTCTCTCGCCCCAATTTTCGCATGAGCAAAAAAGAAAATCCTGCCAAAACTCAACGGAAATGCTTGCTACGCAGGCTATAAAAATGGCAGCGGATTTTCAGTGTTGTGTGACTCTTTCAAAGCCATTCTGTGTGCTCTCTTGCAGAACACTTTTTTCTGCACTCTCAACCAATCACAGCGTGTGAACAAATTGGGTTCTTTTATAAATATTTTTAAATATTTTATTTTTAGTTTTAAAAAAATGTTAACCTTTTTTTATTTTAATTTTGCACAGTTCTAGTCCAGTTACATATCCTGGTAAATTTGTTTATATGGAGAGGGAGTTGGAGAGTAAACGCTTATAGTAGCTTCAGCTTCATGCCCCAACCAGTCTTCCTGTACGTTTGGTTTGCGCGCTTGTACTTTGAGAAAAATATGTATAGTTCTTAGTTAACCAGCTTTCGACCGCGGTAGTTTTAAAATCCCGACCTGGCGAGCTACTCACTACTAAAATTTTTGTGTTGCGAAACTTGTTGCATTTAAAATTGCCGAATGCCTTAGAAGTTTTTCGGCTGCCATACATTAATTTCCTTATGCGAAGTATATTCGATTTTAACAATGTGAGTGAAGTTTCAATAAGTCTAGAAGTCTCACTCGCTCTTTAATATAGTCAAGAATAGTGTCTTAGCAAGATATCTATGTACAGGTTAAACAAATAACTGAACAAGAGAGTATCTGCTAGAAGTTTAAAACTGCTAGATGTTTAAAACTTCAATATGTAGCTTGTACATGATTAAACCCTGCCGAGTTCAAACAATCAGTCGAAGGGAGCTTGACTCGATGAACTACGCTAAATTGGTTCGGCTTTTTCGAGGTCTACTTTTACGGTTTAGGATTCTAAAGAAATAAGTAAATCAACAAAATCGAAAGATAACCATAATTCAGTAAACAACTTTAGTTTCATAGCCATTTCCTTACCATTTGCTTGAATTTCCATGGAGTTAGACATTTTCGCTTCCACTCTGTTGCTCAACTGATGCCGCGATGCAAAAAAGCGTGAAGTTACATCACCCCGGTCTTTGCGTGACACGTGAGTAATAAGGCTAGGGAGGGGATAGTGCGTATTTATTGGTAAAAAAGGTCTTTGATACCAATTTACTTTGTTTTTTTTAGCAAAGTATAATTTTTTTTAAAGCTGTTCATAAACTATTTATGGAAAAAGAATTCTTTAAAACGATGTATGAATTTAGGTTGAATATGCTCCGCAAATACTATGAGAGTACCTCTCCCTACCGAGGATGGAAGTTTAACCCATCAGTACCCATGATGCAACAAAAACTTTAAATGAAAAAACTGAGGAAAACCATGATGGGGGACCAAACACATGTTACGTTGCGTGTTGGGGTTTTAGCCATCCAAGGGGCATTTTTTGAACACCGAGCTTCGCTATTGCGAGCGAAAAAGATACTTGACAGAAAATGTCCAGTTGAATTAGAAATTATAGATATCCGTGAACCAGAACAGTTACAAAATTTGGACGGTTTGATTTTACCGGGAGGAGAGAGCACAACTATGAGTATATTCTTGAAGTCAAACAACTTTGAAGAAGTTCTAAAAGAGTGGGTGAAATCAAGGAGTCAGGATCGTTTGGTCTGGGGAACGTGTGCTGGACTTATTCTGCTATCTAACGAAATTGATGGTCAAAAACGTGGTGGCCAAACAAAAGTAAGCTACATGTTTTCCTCTTTAGAGACAGCACGACATTTTTTGACAGAATCTTCAATTTTCTAGGCAACCATTAACTCAACGCCCATTCACTTTCAGCATGGAAGTATCTTATTTAGCTAAACGTACAGTAAGAATGGCATAAATAATCATAGCGTACAAATGAAAAGAAAAACGTTTAACGCTTAACTTCATGAGCATGAGTTTGACGATCAAAGTGCAGTGCTGATAATTACGATAACAACAGGTTCACTGATGCACGAAAGTTGATAAGAATCTTAACTTTGGCCGAATTGTCATCTCAACGTGTTGGTAATGTGTTAGTACTTTGAATGATTAAACAGCAGTCTTTATTACATTTATGTTTTTGCTAGTTTTTTGTTCCCTTTACACCCCCTACTCCCCCACCGCGTCCCCAACCCATCCCCTCGAGAGTGAAAAGGAAAAGCTATTAATCGAACCATTGTTGTTTTCTATAAAGAATATTCACCTTCCCATTGCAGGTTACAATGGGACATCCAAAAGTTCAAAATTTATTTAAATTTGGCCTGTTATTGCATATTTTTAAAATAATCAAATGTCATTAATAGTTTAATAAACTTAATACTGGCAAACCCAAACATTATAATTATTTATTTAAGAATGTTTAAAACATGGTATATTTTTTTAAAAAAGCAATAATGAATTTTGTGTCCTACCAGTAGCTTAGGAACTTAAAGTAACTGCATGTATAGCATATATTTTTCCAGTTGTTTTAACTACCGAAAAATATTTTTAGTACAGTTTTGCTGAATAACCAAAAAATGCTTTAGGTTTGTTTACTAAAATCAGTCCAGTTTGAATCTTAAGTTTTTCTTAAGTTTGAATATTTTTAGAATTCTGTTAATTACCTTGTGCCAGACCTGTGTAGTTCCCAAAGACATTTATCATGATATACTGTCAGTTTCAACTCGATTGCTTTTTGCAATCGAAGTAATTCGAACATGTCTGCTTTTTTTCATTTCTTCAGCTTGGAGGTCTAGATGTAACAACTTCTCGAAACTACTTTGGCCGGCAAGTCAATAGTTTTGAAGCAGCAGTGGAACTCCATAATTCCTTTCTCGACAGCTATAGTTTAAGTGACAGTTGTAGCTCAACCACACCTGTCTGCTGGGGTGTGTTTATTCGCGCACCTGCTGTTGTCTCAGTTGACAGCCCCAAAGTAACTGTTCTTGCAACAGTTAAAGCACCTCAGAAGGAAGAGCCAGTTGTGGTGGCAGTAAAGCAAGGAAATGTTATGGCAACAGCCTTTCATCCTGAACTTACTGAAGATCCAAGATGGCATGGGTTCTTTCTTAATTGCTTGCTTGAAAACAAAACCAGATAAAATTTACTCCAGACCTATTTTTGATGTATGTGGAGTTTGAAAAATATTGTGGTTGTTCAATTATTTTGTGATAACTCTGTGTGGAAAGAAATAGCTTTCTTATCACCAAATGTGTGCTCATGCAAACATGCATATGTGTGTTTTTTTTGTTACATGCATGGTTCATCAATTGCTGCACTGTGGCAAGACAAAAAAAATTGACAATTGAGTTACCTAAAAACTACTATCAGCAAGGCATGCATTGCTTGTAAAATGAATTAGTACCAACATAGGCTACCCTCAACTTGTTTATCAAAATCAAAGGTACATATATACATACACCTTAAACAATTTAAGTATTTCTAAAGGAATTGGGAGTTTACCATATATAAATAGTATAACTAAAACAACTGATTCGAAGATGGAAAGCAAAGTTTTCCTAAACTATTTTAAAAATTGTTATGTAAATGGTAGACCTTGGAGAAATTTTCAACTTGACATTGCATATTTCTTATACAAGTATTGTGTTCTTTTTAGGACTGGGTACATATTACTTGATTTTTAAAACACCTTGTGCATGTATGACATAGAAACTAGACCCTGTAGTTTTTGACTGATACACAATGTCATTAATATATTTAGTTAGCATACAGACTTTTGTTTTATATAGAAACAGTGCCTCTAACTAAATTCAGAGGTAGAGCAATTTCTTTTTCTTTAAAATATGTTTATAAGTGTCTATAGAGTAACCATCAGATGATGTTAAACACCATTGGGCTGTGTGTACTGCAGTTTTGCAAGAATTTGTCTCCATTGAATAAAATGATAATCAAAATAATTTCTTTCCTTGTGTCTCCAGTATCAGCATCTTTTTAACAGGTTAATCTTTTAAGTATGAAAATCTTTTCAGTTGCCTTGCATTTTATAAGAAATTAGTTAGTGGCATCCACTAAATCAGATCAAATCTAGAATCATTGTGTTGGCACTTCAGATTAAATCGCGAGAAAAAAAATATTACAGAAAAAAAAAACTTTTCTGATTTCTGATTTCACTTTAGTAGTTTGTTACACGATTTGATTATTATTAACCAAAAAATAATTGGGGGGGCCTTGCCCCCTAAACCAAATTATTGGGGGACCAGGGCAGTGGCCCCTAGTTCTGCTGCCCATGGGGAGAGGTGGTGATGTGTTAGGCTGAAATGAACTTGCAGTTTCCAATCCTTCATGAATGAGTCATTTGTCGGTGCTATTTGGTCATGTATTTGGTGGCTCAAGAATTTCTCCTGGGATGCAACTTTTAAAAGTAGCTTTCTCTAGCAACATCGGTTTTAAAGAACAATTACTTTATAAGTAAAGTTTTCAAGTAAAATTAATTCAGTGACATAACTTGCATGTAAACTAAAATTACGTTCTATACAATATTGCAATGCTATTGCCATATATGGCAAATTGGTTAGGTATTGCCTGACTCAAAGAGGAGACATTTTGGCATGTTATGCAAGGTGTGGGTCTGACTGCACATAGCAAGGCAACAGGACTTTTTAGCTAATAGGTCAAAACATTTCTTCAAATGTAATTTCATTTAATCAAATTTAAAGTATGGTTGGAACATTTACATGCACTGACATCCAAAATGTGTCACGTTCAGTCTCGTTTTAACTTATTCTACTATAATTTTTTTTCATTTTTTGCGAAGATCTGATCCGTGATTGGCTCCGATGATTCGTGATCCGATAATCGTTTTGTCAACACCTCTCGGCTTCCAGCAATGGCGGCTAGTGCAAAAAGTGGGGCGGGCGTTTTGCTACGGGCTGTCATGAGTACGGTACGAGGATGCTTCGGGGTACCTCAAATCACGACTGGTGCTTTACACAGGCTAATAAAACAGAAAGATTTAAACAGAAAACTGGTGCTATTGGTAAGTTCTTACCGTTTCCCCGACGACTTTACATTCTAAAAGCATGCGGTCAATTTGCATGTTGTTCTCAAGTTAACTGACAGGTCCAACTACAGTCGGCGCGCATAATATATCGTGAATTGACTTTAAACTTGGAGCTAACTTTAACTTTGTTTAACTGTGAAAAGAACAGCAAAAGAGATAAACTGAGTCTCAAGGTTCGTTATGAAATTATATACAATTCCTCATCAACTAAGTTTATAACTACGTACAATATTGTACCGAAGGGGTTGCCGATATATTCTCCAAACTCCAAGTTAGTGACTTTACTGCGAAATTTTAAGTATTTATGAACCCTTTGATGATACAAATAACTATTTGTTTCTTCATTTATAAAGAATTTACCATTTGATCACTTCAAACAATTACTTCACAGTCGTGTTTCAGTAATGTTTTATTAAGACACGTATCGCCCGATGCCCTAGCCTGTATACGTTGAACGAAGTTTTAGGTTTTGTACGTCAAAACTGAAAACATCTTATGGCATTGTTAATTATTCTTTGAATGTTGATCAGCTCCTCTAAAACCTTCACGTGCGGTTTTTTAGAAGATGAGTTCAGTTCAGTTATCACCGTAACTAGCGCCCAAGTTGGTTGCGTGACTTGCCGATCTGTCAAGCTCGACTTTTAAATTAAGTACTTGAATACGTAATTCAGCTACGACTCTCACCCATTTCAGTTCGACGTTATTTTAATTTGTTGTTGTTTTCTACCCGTTTCCAAGTTCATTGTACGAAGTGTCTGAAAAGTGTTCGGTTCGTAAAAAACTGGGGTCCTTTCCGAAAAGACACGATGTTCATCTTTAAACCATTAGCAGACGATAGATAAAGGGCAACATCGGATATTTAAGGATTCGCCTCCCATGCGGCAGACTGGCGCTTTCTCAACTTGGCTAAATAGGCGTTGGTGTTAGTAAAGTAAGTTGGTTCAAAATACTTGTCAAGATCCACTTAGAAAGTTGATGCAAGACTCTGTGTGTGTGTCTGGACAGGATGTGCGGGAGCCACAGGAATACAGAGTTAGCCGATTACCAGATGCGATACATGTGAAACCAGAGGAAGATGACATGAAGAAGCTCATTAACAAAATCAATGATCAAGGTACAGCAGATTGCAAAACATTGCAGCCTGTACATTTTCTCAAAGTTCTAAGCATTAAGTCTGGAATACCCAATAAAGAGGTACAGAAAGGATCTAAAATCTTGCATAACAAAGAGTTTTTGCAAAACTATGGACACTCAATCTCCATGTAAAGTTCACAAGGTTTTGTGATACATGATAATAACACCTTCAATAACACCTTCAGTCTTTTTGGTAAGCAGGTATTATATTAACAGCTTTTGGCCACATCCACAATGCCTGATAATCTACTAAATGTGGAATACATGCTTAAGATCTATTAAAAACCTCTATTATAGCCTTATTGATATCTTTATAGGAAATCAAGTACATTGAACATGTGTTAATTTAACAAAATTTGAAAACCAAGAACAAATGCAGTAAATTCAAACATTAGGTAGTTTCGAAATGACATGTTGAAAAAAACAGAATTGAAGGTACACCTGACAGATATTACTTTCCAAATGTTTATTAATTAGAGTTTTTTTTGACTCTCAGCTGGTTCCCAGGACACTCCTAAGATAGTTGTAACATACTGTGCTGTTGGTGTGCGAGCTAGTGTTATGGCTAGACGACTGATGGCCGAGCTTGACAAGCCATACAACCGGTATATGAAGTCCAACATGGATGTATACAATCTGGAGGGTGCTATCTTCAAATGGGCCAATGAGGAGCGAGACTTGGAAGACCCTTCAGGGCAACCTACCAACGTAGCACACCCTTTTGATAAAACTCTATGGTGTTGCCTGATGAGCGCACATGTACGAGGCTATGGTGACAAGAGCAGTGAATAAAGATGACTTGGCTTGCAACAAATTAATTGAGAACTCTTCCTGTCTTGTCAGGGAAATCTTGACATTGCACTGTCTTTCTAGTGTCATGGTTTGGACAGAAATTTCAAAACTGTAAAAAATCTGGGAATAAAAAAACATTTCTGGAAGTCATAAAAAAATGATGTAAAATACTGAAAAAAGTTTAGATTTTCTTGATTATGCCACAGGCAGCCTTTTTTAGGCATTTTGAATTTCACTTGAACACTATACTGTACATTTATTTGACCTTCATTAAAGTAAGACATCTTGTCATTCCTTGCCCTTGGCATTCAAATTTTCAATTTCACACTGTCTCTAAAAAAGCAGTGCCAATTTAAATACAATATCACAAAGAGAGTACTTGCTCAGCTAATGAGTTGTATGCAGGGAAAGTAGATGTTGAAAGGCTGGCAGGTGATTTGCTGATGGAAAAAATTCCTTTCAATTGCCTAACTTTAAGTACAGAAAACTTGCGATGACCAGTTGGGTTCATCATCCATGATATTGCTTTGATACATTCAAATGTTCTAAAATGCTACTTCTAGATGACCCCACAGCATAAACATCTGGCCCTAAACTTCTTGATTTCCTTTGTGCAGCTAAAAAAGCCTGTCTCTGAAGTTTTTTCCTTTCAGTAGCTGTGTTGTGTTCCTGAGCCTAAGTGTAGTAAGTAAGGTAGAAGATTGTCAGTATCAACTCATAGCTAACTTAAATTATAGAAATATACCCTAATAAACATCAAAATGGTGCAAGAACAATGTGTTACTATAGTTAAGGTCATTCCATCAAATTAGAACCCGCACCTAGATTTTAGTCAAACTTTCCTCATTTGTCAATCATTATATGTAAACTGCAATAATTTTCTCATGATTTTCAGCAAAAACATTTTTGGTAATGAGGCATTTTTGTGTGCTTTTGTTGTTACTATGTTTCCAATACCTCAAAAAAAACAGTGTATTCTTGTCTATGTTTTTTATATTTTTCCACACTTGCAACACTCAGTTTTTTCCTATTCTTTCTCTTCAGAGAGTCGTGTTGAAATTTGACTGATTAATGAAAAAAATTGTGGGGTGCCCTTGCTTGTTTAGGAGAAACTCTAGGAAAACTGGCAAAGCATGTGCTTTTTTACCCCATTTCCGAGGGGAGACTGGAACCAAGTTAAACAAAAAGCCCCATATATTATGAAGGAAACTTCTTTTTTCCATTGTTTTTTCTGTATGTCTTTGAGAGCTCAACATTCAGTATGATATGACAAAAATGTGTAAATATTTTTAAATTTCTAATATGCGCAGTAACGATGCGCAATTCAAAACTGGGGAATTACCTTAAGTGACTATTACCTAACCCCTCCCCCTGATCAAACATGCTTCACTAAATTTGGCTACATTACAGGGCTTCTGGAATTTCACAATGAGAGGTCAATTGCAAAGTAAATTATTAACTTTTCTACTTTTCAGAAAAACGCAAATTTAGCAAAATCGTGTAATTGCGAAATTCCAGAAGCCCTGACATCAAGATCAAATTATATAACAGCCTGGGTAATAATTTTTGAAAGCAATTCAACTTACACTTGTGACTAAGAAATAAGTTAGTTCTCAAGCCCTTCCCTCCCCCCCCGGTCGAGTGCATGCATTTTTATATTTTATTTACTACATTTAATGTTCAATCTATTTGGGGAAAACATCAATTTTCAATTGGTATATTTTAGGGAAGTTTTCAAAACAAGAAAAATTCTTTAGGGTGGAAAACTTTTATGCCTTGACCATGGTATTTTCTGGGGTATTTTAAAGACTTTTCTGACAATCATCCCTACCTTTTTGATCCCGAAATAACCCCCTCCCCCTCCCAATGGTTCTCAAGTCTGCACATAGAGAAGTTAATAGAATAGGCATTATGCATGTTTACGTCAAACTAGTCAATTTCAACCCCAAGCCTCCTATTCAAGAAATAGGTATGAGCATTTTGCACGTGCAAACCGTGTTCACGAAGGAATTCTTTTCATATGAAAATATTCACACTTTCGTGATTCGAAAGCGAGGCATGGGGGTGTTTGACGTAAACTTGCATATATAGAGCGTCTCACCTTGATCATGAATGCAAAGCTTTGATAATGTACTTTGAAAGCCTCTTTACAGCTATCAAGGCATTGATTCACTAGTTCTCTAATACTTTACGTGAACTTACATGTGTCAAATATGGTGTGCACAGCAACCTCTCCACGTTGTCTTCAATTTTCTGACGATCGACGGAGTTTCTTCTTTTCGTAACGGTTATCTTCCTCGTAACTCGGTGTTTCCTGATAGTGAAAGAAAGTAATTTCATACTCATAGTATAAGTTAATTGTATTTTCGTTCATGTTTAGCATGTTTAGGACAATCATTAATGTAGTTTATCTCTTAGCAGACTTGTAATGGGTTCAAAAAAGGAATATAAAATGTTTATAGATACCCTGAGAAGATTCTTCCGGGCACTGAGCGACGGGTCAACAATAATCTAGTGAGCCACATAATAAAAAAGCTCGTATAATTATAAACTGAACAACTACAATTATTCGCCGGTGTTCTGGAACACGACAGAGAAAGCCTGGTGACTAACTGTTTCCGCCACTTGTTGTGGCCAGCGGTTACTCAATCTAAAATCAAAATGGCGGCCGCAAGGTTATTTCGAACTTGCGGACCCTTGATTCCTAGGTCTTGCATACTTTTGAGGCTTCATGGTTTAGAGAAACAACTCCCAAAGATGCCTGTGCTATCAGGTAAGCGATTTGATTAACTCGAGAAGATGTTATTTGTGTTTTTTTTGTCCTTACAAGTGTACACCTCGTATCTTAAGTCTAATCCTTAACTTTTTAAAGTACAAATTTGAGGGGTTTGATGTGAAACTCTGTGAGAAACTAGTTATTTAAGACTTCTTGTTTTACAATGAATATGAAGCTGTTCGAGATTATCGCGGAAGTAACAGGGATACGAGAAGAAGGGAGAGAAATCGACAAGCAAAGCTAAGGAAGAGAGAAGGAACAAGATTAAGGTAAGCAACGCCCAAAATATCTGATCGAAAACCGAAAAGTATTAAATGACCAAACAGAATCTGCATTCCGAAGATCGTACGTTTAAATTCCGCCGAGGTCAGAGACATAACTTACTTTTTCACTGTTAGGGCCAGTTGCCCGTATTAGATAAGTTCTTAAAATGAATGTGTTTGGATATGATGTGCACAGAGTTACTGCATTTATTACTTTTTGTTTCTTCAGTTGCTGTTCGGGGCATGCAAAGCATAATTCTTGATGAGTTTACTGTTGGAATCCGTACTGGACTGTTACTGACATTGCTACTAAATAAATTCAATTATTGGTATTTAATACTACAGCAGTAGAAAAAATAAATGCAGGTGGTTGCTTTTGTAAATTAACTCTGACTTTAAACATGAAAACTGTTCACTTTAACACAAACAGGGCATTTGACAGGAAAGAATTCATGATGCAGAATTACGATAAAGAACTTTTTGCTTTCAAGAATCGACTGCAGCTTCATTTCCACAATGATAGTATACTCCTCTCAGCTCTCACCCATGTGTCATGTGAAATTGTTGAATGCGAGGATCAACAGACCAGCCAGGAACAACCAAATCCCAAACTTGCTTTACTAGGTAGCTTGAAACTTGCTCTGTTGGAATGTCAGAAATACTTTTAGTCCAGTTCAGTTAAGAGTTGTTTCAGTTAATAATTACGGGTTTGACTGGGGGTGTTTTTTTTGATGTATGTATATTTCTTTATTGAGTTATTAAGCCCAGTTAGTAAACTAGTAACCTCAAGTAAAGAGTGTATTATCATAGTTGATATGAAAATTGTATTAAATTTTGGCTGCCAGTTCCTCCATACTTAAAGCTATCTGCATGATTACACTGAATTTCACTTGTAGTAACAAGAAAAACTATCATGCCAACTTTGTACTTGTTGTGCTTTTTTATTTATTTTTTTGTTGCTAACTTAAGAGTGATCAAGATTAAACTACTGTTCTTTTGTAAAGGGAACCTGAAGACCCGAGAAAAATTTCATTTCTGTAACAAAATAAAGTTTTTTCATCAGAAAACTCAGCAAACAACAAAGAGAAGTTGAATAAGGAGCTTTACATTTTTTTCTATTATTGATATTGTTGTATTTAAATGATATTAGTATTATTATTGTTGTTGCCTTATTATAAATTTAATATTAACTAATCAGAGTGTGCTTGGTATTGTGGTAGACTTCAAGCTGCAAAACTCTAACAAATATTAGTACTGACTGAAGGGTTTCAATAGAAGCTGGCAACCGATGAATTTCACTGCTTACTTCTCAAATCATTGCTGCCTACTTTCTATTAATGACAAACTTAATGTATCATTTTTTTAAAGTTCCTTTACTTCACCGCTGCCTGGTTAGTCAAGTTGGTTAGGCGCCAGTCTGTCATGCGGGAGGCCCGGATTCAATTCCTGATGCCGGACCTTCACTCAGGGTCTTAAAATAAGTGAGGAGAAAGTGCTGCCTTTGCTCTAACACCTGTAAACGGTTAGACTTTTGCGTCTTCTCAGATAAGAATGTTAAACCATAGGTCCCGGGTGGCAAACCTCGAAGGGGACCTCGAGTCCTATTGTCTGTTCTCCTGTGACTCCTTGAGTCAAAAAATGTCATAAATAAAATAAGCTTCTTGCTGACCCCCCCCCCCCCTCAGGGTTACAGCTGCCTAATTCAATCTTATTGAAACCCCCTGACTGAAGTTGTGTTGTTTCTGTTAGGACTCAGCTTCATGTTACAACATATCACAGAATACTTATTCCTCAAGTATCCTGCGATGCCAATTGATGGTATAAGGTAAGGAGTCTTTTGCGAACTTGTGTCATGTGACTTAACTGGAATTCCTCAAACTGAAAAAAGGTTTGTAGTAGGCTAATATACAGTTACTATTAGCCATTATATTTGCCAGATGGAATTTTGATGATTTTTTTTCAATAAATTATAAAATAAGTACACAATGTATGCAAGAGAGGGGATCATTTATTTAAAATAGTCATGATCTAAAATCTAATGCTCAGTCAGTTTTCCACATTATTGTTTGGTTACATAGTTTTCTTTGTAGTTGTATAAATTGTATATATAAGTGTAACAAATGTTGTCATTTATAAACTTTTCTCCTAAATTTACAGGAATCTTTGTAACTCTCTTTCAAGCAGAGAGACAATTGTAAAAATTTCAGAGGAAATCGGATTGCCAGACTTGATAAGAATAGAGGTGAGTGTCAGCATTTGAAAACTAAACTTTGTTTTTAAAGAAAATATTTTATTTTTATTGTAGTTTTATAACTATCCTGATAGCTTTTTTATGATTTATTCCAAGTTCAGGGGATGATAACTTCACATTAATTTATGTTTGTACTTTATTTGTTCTTATTATAGTAGCAGTTAGAAGTTTAATGCTACTGATGGGTGGGCTTAAATACAGATACTTAGTTTTAACCTTTGTTATGGTCGGTTAATGTTACTAAGATTTGATAGACAAGTGACATAAAAGCATTGTTGAAAGTATTTCTAGTATCCATTGGGTCTCTGTTTTGTTTCAGCAAGGTTTTCTTTTCATTTCTTTTTAATTCTGATGCAGCTAACGACCTTTGACAGGGCTCAACAATTAGCCACAGGCTTGTTGGAGTGCAGTTTTGGCTAGTGGGTGTTGGGCTTTCACTAGCCAGAATGGCTTAAAGTGAAAACTTCAGGCATTTTTATAGTGGGAAGAAACCTGATTAGCCCACTGGGCTAGTGAGCAAAAAAGTTAGACTCAAGCCCTGTTTGTTGGCTAAAAAAACTAGAAAGCTATGTACACCAAATTACATGTTTGACTTTTTATGCCTTAAGCAAGGTACAGCACCCATTAATGAATAAAAATTAATCATTTGGTGGGATTGCACTCAGTCACTGAAATGGCGAACCAATTGAAATAAGTAAAAGTGTAATCTGGTTGCTATGGTATTATAAGGTCACATGATCCAAGACTAATCATCTTACAGTATTCTCCAACATAATATTAAGTTTAGGAAAAGTTCTAAAGTTGAATAGCCCCAATTGAAACACCTTAAAAGTGTGTAACATTTGGATTCCAGTGAGATGGTTGCAACCACCTCCCTCCCCCTTCCCCTCAGTGTGAAGCAGGTGAAAGTTCTTGATAGCTTTGAGTTTTGGTTTTTTACCTGACAGCATGATCTGGACACTATTAATGAAGAAAAGCACCTCAACCTTAGAAGGGAAGATATTATCTCTGATGCTTTTCTTTCCCTTATTGGAGCCATTCACATTGACCAGGTATTACAACACTTATTGATAACTTGTCGGAGGAGTTGAACCTGCAGCGGAAAGGTCTCGGCCTCCCAATCCTGAAGTCCTCGGTTCGATCCCCAGCCTGGTCCAGGGTGAAATATTTGAGTGACCTTCTTTCCTGCCAGAGGCCACTCAGCTTTCCATCCCTCCAGGGTTGGCAAAATGAGTGCAAGCATACATGGACTGCTTTGATGTAGTTTATATGTTTCCAGTCTGCTGGGGGTAAACTGATCCTTGTAAAGTGCCTTTGAGTGTGTACATGGAAAGGGTGCTATATAAATGCACCACTTTACTTTTTTTACGTTTTTCACTTTGAAAAAGGTGTGCTACCACAGCTCGCAAAAGAAGATAAAAAAAAATTGTGTTTTCAGATGAATTGTTAACTAAAGGTATTATAAACAACGTATGCTTGAAAGTTTTAAAGAATTTTTCTTTGTATTGCATATATCTTGAGTTTATTCTGTTAATATTTTTTGGACATAATAAACATTAAAAGATTAAGATAAATTATTCAAAGCCTATTTTGAAGGTGCTAAAGAGTCATGGAGAGGCCCTTAGATTTCCTGCACAAATCTTATTCATAAAATATATTTTGTATTGCAATCAGGGGTTTGAAGAAGCGGGAAGATTTGTTGAGGACTTTGTCATACCTCAGCTGGAAGGGGATGAGTTCGAAAGTGTTCTAAAATTGGAGAACCCACAGACTCTTCTAGAGAATCTGTTGCAAGCTGATGGTCGAGAAAAACCAGTAGCAAGGTAAACTGAGTTTTTAAGATTAATTTTGTTGAGTTTGTTTCATGTATTAAAATTTGGAATACTTAGATATACTCAGAGAAGTGGCTTAAACCCGAGATTGAACTTACTAAATTTCGTTTTACCCTCAGAGCAACAAAAGGCTTTAGCATTAATATAACTGGCAAAATGATAATATAAGGGAGGTCCTAACAGAAAGAAGGAGAGGAAATTAAAAGGGTACTAAGAAAATGAGGGGATAAAGAGAGAGCTAAAAGAAGGAGAGAGTAAAGGGGTTATTAAAGAAGGTGTGGGTTGAGCAAATGCTAACAGAGGAAGGGGTTATGATCCTGAGAAAAGGAGGGGGTTAAAAACATCTTGAAGGAAGGATTGGTTTGAGGAAATGCTGAAAAAGGAAAGGGTTAAAAACATCTTGAAGGAAGGAGGGAGTTGATGGAATGCTGAAAAAAGAAAGGGTTAAGAACATCTTGAAGGAAGGATTGGTTTGAGGGAATGCTGACAGAGGAAAGGGTTAAGAACATCTTGAAGGAAGGAGGGGTTTGAGGGAAAGCTGAAAAAGGAAAGGGTTAAGAACATCTTGAAGGAAGGATTGGTTTGAGGGAATGCTGAAAAAGGAAAGGGTTAAGAACATCTTTAAGGAAGGAGGGAGTTGAGGGAATATTGA
>JAOBAT010140075.1:0-11636 GCA_026413305.1 Hydrozoanthus tunicans
ACTGTTATTATCACCATCGTTACTGTTATTATCCTCATTACTGTTATTATCATCATTATTAACGTTATTATCATCATTGTTACTGTTATTATCATCATCATTATTGTTATTATCATCATCATTACTGTTATTATCATCATCACTACTGTTATTATCACCATCGTTACTGTTATTATCATCATCATTACTGTTATTATCATCATCATTACTGTTATTATCACCATCGTTACTGTTATTATCCTCATTACTGTTATTATCATCATTATTAACGTTATTATCATCATTGTTACTGTTATTATCATCATCATTATTGTTATTATCATCATCATTACTGTTATTATCATCATCACTACTGTTATTATCACCATCGTTACTGTTATTATCATAATTACTGTTAATATCATCATCATTACTGTTATCATCATTATTACTGTTATCATCATTGTTACTGTTATTATCATCATTGTTACTGTTATCATCATCATTACTGTTATTATCATCATTACTATTATTATCATCATCATTACTGTTATTATCACCATTAATACTGTTGTTATCACCATCATTACTGTTATTGTCATCATTATTACTGTTATTATCATCATCATTGGTGTTATTATCATCATTATTACTGTTATTATCATCATCATTACTGTTATTATCACCATCGTTACTGTTATTATCATCATTACTGTTATTATCATCATTATTAACGTTATTATCATCATTGTTACTGTTATTATCATCATCATTATTGTTATTATCATCATCATTACTGTTATTATCATCATCACTACTGTTATTATCACCATCGTTACTGTTATTATCATCATTACTGTTAATATCATCATCATTACTGTTATTGTCATTATTACTGTTATTATCATCATTGTTATTGTTATTATCATCAAGGTTACTGTTATCATCATCATTACTGTTATTATCATCATCATTACTATTATTATCATCATTATTACTGTTATCATTATTATTATTACTGTTATTGTCATCATCATTTCTATTATTATCATCATTATTACTGTTATTATCATCATTATTACTGTTATTATCATCATTTCTATTATCATCATTATTACTGTTATTATCATCATCATTACTATTGTCATCATTACTGTTATTATCATTGTTACTGCTATTATCATCATCGTTACTGTTATAATCATCATTACTGTTATTGTCATCTTTATTACTGTTATTATCATCATTATTACTGTTATTATCATAATTGTATTACCTTTTCGCTTCAAGTTGAAGGGAATGAACTTGAAACATTTTCATCTTGAAACTTACTCAGATATATGTGAGTATTATACTTTCATTTTAACGACAGGACTTGCCAAACAACATGATTCATCAAGTGCCAATCAAATCCCTACCACAAGAGTGGCTCTGGTGTGAAACGTGGTGCGACGACTATTCCAAACAGTTTGCCAAGACTATCGACCTGGTATTGTTAAAAAACCATTCGTCAAAATAAGTATTGCTTTGAAATGCTGTAGAATTTAGGGCAGACTCGTTTGCTGATTTGGTTCACAGTTGAAGCTTTCTTCTGCTTTTAGAAACTTCAATGTTTAACCAATCTTCGCAGATAACTGATATATGAATGCTAAGAAAAGAAGAACTCTTTTAGCGAGATGTGTAATGCTTTGTTTGCTGTGTTCCTCTCAGTGCAACAATCCAATGACAAAGGAACCCAAGTTAGAGAGAGCTAAGAGGATAGTTAAAGAGTGGCCTGAATATGACAACGAAATAAAGAAACTGCAAGAACAATATACGACGAAACCAAGCTCAGAACCTGCAAAACCAGGTAAGCGAAAAACGTCTTTTAAACCACTTTCAAAGTGTGGATCGTAAAACTAGCACTCACCTGCAATCACCATAAACTGTTATTGAAGAAGTCGTTTAAATTTACGACCTAAATTGTTCTAACGATTGTTACTGACGTTAATCCTTCACTTGCTGGTGGTAAATTGTACTGAAAGCAAGTTGATGAAGATGGGAAAGAAGAAGCTCCGAATAGCTTGAGTAGTTTTACGTTCCAAACCCAAACTGTCAAACAAGAGTCGAAACAATTGTGGTTTTATACTTGGTTCAAGCTTCAATGGGTTCTGTGGCCGTTGTGCTTTTCGAATACGAAACTGTTGATTAATGGTATGTGAGAGTGAACGTTCTACTCAAAACATTAACAAAAACTGCTACAGTAGATTTTTCATTTGACAAATATAAAAAGTATGAAACAGAACAGTTTTCTACCTTTTCCTGCTCCGCTTGTATCTTCTTTTACGCCTTCTTCCTTCATATTTTTTCTCCTCCTTTCTTACTTCTTCTCGCTCTTCCCTGTCTCTACTTTCCCGTCTCCCTCTTCTCCCTCCATTTTCTCACCACTTGCATCTCTTTTTTTCCTTTCCATTTTTCTTCCCCATTTCCTCTTTTTTTCTCCTCGACCCCTTCCCCCAGCTACCAATTTCAAACTCGAAGATGTTTTTTAGAGTGGGTTTAGTTATTTTTTGTGTCTCGTTTTTTTTCTGCTTTAATCTTCGTGTTGTTTTTACTTTGCAGAAGCCAAACAACGTGTGGAGCTTTAGCGGACAGCGTAAACCTCGTTCATTCACGATATTTTAAACCTTTTTCAATAAAATTGTGGTAAAATTGATATTTATAAAGAACCTTTGAGACAAAAATAAACTTGGTTTTTGATGTTGTTTTTATAGTTGTGCAACATCCATTGGAATAATGTTCAGAAATGAGAAAGTCTGTTATCTTTCTTTAATTTCATGACAAATGAGTATGCATGCAGGTGTCAGGGAACTGATTTTCATTAAGTGCACAAATAGATTTCAAAAATCAACAGAATTTGAACTTTAAATCTTTTAGAGTTTTGACATAAACTAAACCCACCGTCTGTATGTTCAAGTAAAATTTAAAGAACGGCTTTAATTCAAACTGTTGCCATGGAAACAAATTTTCCAACAAGAAGGGATATTTTTAGTTTGTTTTTGTAGAAGTTCTTTTGTTGCTTTTACCATATGAGGCTATTAAAACAAGAGAAGCAGAACAAGAATGTGAAACTCTGAGTCTAGCCAGTTTCTTCTGTCCAGCGTTTTGACTAAAGTTTAAAAAAAAAATTTACATTAACTGACAAAAAATACAAAACTGTAGGGTATAAAATAGTTTTAAATAGATGTTTTAAAATCGTAGAACGTCTCAATTTCAGTTTTATTTGTTTATCCACATTACAAACTCATACTTTAAAAGTATCTCGCAAAACTACTAATTATTGCGGCAAGAAAGCCAAAATTAGCTTATCTAAGCCTGTGTAGCAAGGAAGCTCAGTGGAAGTGATCAAGTCGCGCGGGATTGCGTGGGGACTCAGTTCCCCCCCCCCCCCCCCGCTTCGAATGCGCTAAGTACGTCATGGATGAATCTTCTACTTCGACTTCGCTATCATAGAATTGTTACCCTGCAGATTTGGGTTATTATGGAACACGTATAGTTTGAAAATGTTATTTTTACAGTGACTAAGTCTACCTTTCAAGCGGAGCAAAATGGATGGCCCCTTTATTAAGGGTTTCGTCTTAATAGAAAAAACGAGTGGTAGTATTAAAAGATGCCATCCGTTGGTATCAAAGTTTGGATATTGTTAGTTTAAATTGAAAAAGGGTTTCCGCAACCCAACTTTGACCTCAGTTATCCCTGGAGTTTGGTAAGGTATAGCATACAAAATGGAGAATTAATTCTAAATTGGTTATGAAAGTAGAGATGAAACTTGTGTAAACTACGTTGCCTACAGTGGTAAAAAATTGACAACTCGAGTGAAAACACGTCATTTTTCTTCTCGAGTGTGAAGCTAACGAGCTCGAAATAAACCTTGCTTTATTCAAATAAACTGTGTTTTCGGTCATTGCGGAGTGATAAAAGAAAATTATAAGTCTTCCAGCCAATCAGCCTTAGCTTGAATTGAAAACATTCAGTTGGTCTCGTGCTGTTTTTTTATCAATTTTTCAAACTTGGTTGACTTCAGAACAATACAACATACTTAACTATGACATCCATAATTTCATTGTGTCACTAAGGCGCGATAAATGGGCGCTATCATTCATGTTTCTGACACCAGACTCAACTAAAGAGCATGGAAGAGCTTTCCGCAGAACGACAGTTACAGTTTTGTAACAGTGATGCGATTTTGTAGACTGACAAATTATAATTCGTATCCTTCACAACGAGCTAGCTGTGGTCGAGTGACTTCAGTGGTATAAAGGTTAAGTGAGTTCTTGATGTAGAGATGATAAAGATGGCGTATTGTACGTCAGTCGTGTGGTTGGTTAGTGGTTTGTTGATATCGTGGTTTGACCGACCAACATCAGGTAAGGACTAAGGAGTTCTTACTTTTCCATTTGTTAGTCCGGAGTCAGCGTCATACCGTAAACTACGACGTTCAGTCCTCGTCCAGAACGCTTTCTAAATCTCGTTTTCACATTTAATTTAGTTTGATTTTACGGGCAGTCTATACACGTAATCACCTATAACACGCTAAATTACGAACTAGAAACGAAAAACAGTAAAAATAAAGCTGTTTTCACTTAATGTACGTATCATACCTTAGTTTTGAGCCAACGGCGATTTAGAAATATGTCAAAAGTCGAAAGTAGTTCTTGCTAGCGGTTTCGAAGCTTATGACGTCGTTTACAGTGGTTTCGCTCTAGACTCGATTCACCGGAAGCTTTAACTTAACTCAATCTGATAAGGCTTTTAAACATTTATCTACTCCTTAAAAATTGTACATTGAAAGTTTACTCTCGTTGCTTTAAGGTAGAAAGTTACACTCGATGCTTCTGGTTAATACAACATGTTTTGAAGCTTATAACTCTAAAATCTAGGGAAATATTACGTTATTTTTGGCGAGGGTTTTCATTTGAAGTTATTATTTAGGAACAACTCGTGCACCAATCACTAATCAGTTGCAGCAGAGTTCGGCGGCTCGTGAGAGTTTTGAATTTTGATATATTACTATGGTGCCTGAAATGACTCAAATATATAAAACTTATTTTTTGCTTTGAGCAATGACAACATTTAGATTTCGAGAAAGTTTTCCAAGTTTATCAAGGAAAAAGGAATTGTTTGTTTCCACATCCATGCGTCATGGGCCTTGTGTGTACAAATTCTGAACATTTTTCAAGTGCCGTCAAAAGATTTAATTGTGTTAAGCCTCCGATCCGTTAACCGCTTTGTTCTTCAAAATTCTAGAACACTTCTGTAAGTTTCGGAAGATGTACGTATACTGCATTCATCGTACGTCTCTTACATTAAATCCAACTTCGAATCATTTCATTAGGTTAGGCTTCACTATTTACGATTTTTTTACCAACCATTATTTCGTCTGTTGCCAACGTGTGAGCGTCAAAATTGTGTTAATTAATTCAAATATAATTTATTTAAGTACTAAGTATCAAAAACACAGTTATTCATGAGGACTAACATACAAAAAATGTGTATCGAAAATATGAAATATACAACAAAATATAAACCGATGAGACATGTTAAAACGTTAACCAGGAAAACAAAAACATATAAAGAATTATAAATTGTATATCAAAAACATCAAATACATATCGAATATATTAACTGTCTGGATATTTAAGGTTTTTAAAAACTACATGTACTACGGCGCATCTAGAGTTTTCGAAGCCGAAGAAAATGCTCCATTGATTCTTTTATGACTATTATCATAAAAAAGTAAGTGTTCATCTATACAGATGAACGATCTGTAAAGATGATGCACGCTTGCGTTTTTATGATAGGAGAAACACAAAAATTTGGTACAATTGCAAAAAAAATTCCCGCCAAACTTTTTCTTGCTCGGTAGTTGGTACAAGGCATCCTCTCGATTTGCTTTGTATTTTACATTATTCACAATTAATTTAACATAGTTTGGAAAGACTTGACACTGTTTATGGGTTAATAAATCGTATAATTTTCTATATTCATCTGCGAGCACCTGCACTTAACAAATAAGAAGAAATAAACACACTCTTTGTGATTGATTGATTCACGCATAGTAGAAATACGACACTGAAATCTTATCTGGCTGTGTTCAGAGCTGAACTTGTCTTTATCAAGTTGCCCGTAGCAGACTAACAATAATTTTCAACGATGCAAGTATATTCAGGTAAAAGTAAGAAATGTAAAGCCATCATTATATGACTTTGTTATTACCCATTTAACTGTACCACGAGACTGGGGGAAAACCAGCGTCCAGAATACTTGAGATAAACCGTACAACTCCAAACTACGAAAACACAGTTTAACAACTTTGTATGATACATCATTTGTAGATAATAAGTTGTTTCAATATGAAAGGACTAGATCTGAAACAGACTGATCTGTGGTTTTGTACAATGTTAAGTACGAAGACCATCATCGCCACCACTAACATAATGACTATCATATAACCTTAAAAGTCTTTTTTAAAAACTTTTTCAATGGGCTGCAATTCTGTCAACCAAACCATATTAAGAAATCTTTGCACAGTATCGCTGGTAACTTATCAGAATAGAGATAAGTAAGAACAGCATTTTTGTTACACCAGGAAGTGCAGTCTACGGTGAATGGTCGGGGTGGAGTGACTGCACTGACTTGAGATGCTCAACGCAGACTCGGAGACGAAAGTGCGAGGAGACGGACAGCAGTGGTTCAACCGCTGGTTGTGATGCAAAACGGACGCAAGAAACGCGCTCATGTAACACTAACCTCTGCTTTGGTAAGCTTATAAGTTAACCTACCGACTGGAGCTGATTTGGAAGTCACTGACTAACTACAGCCGCTTTCCATTTGATCGGTCCGGCTGGCCGAAAAGAACTGGTCCTTGACGGTTTAAATGAAAAGATCCAGGGCCAGTTAGTATTAAACAAGCTGTTAAGCGGGACATTTTCCAAATACTACACCACGCAGCAAAAACTGAGAAGGCGCGCGCGTACATTTTCCCCGCCACAACTCTCCAAATTCCCGCGCTTTAGCCGACCGGAGTGGAAGAATTGAACAGCGCCGCCAAACCACGAGCAGGGCCATTCTGGCCAGAGCCAGTTCTGAGAACTCGTACGTTCCACTTAAGAACTGGCCGTCCGACTTGTCAAATGGAAAGCAACTTAAGACTTGCTAGAAAGCTAGTTAGATTAGAAAAATATTTCTTTATAAGGGGGAAGGATGAAGGAAAGCGCTTCTCAAGTTTGAGTGATTAAAAAAAAATTCTGAGCCACTGTCGTTTTCTACAATGTTTAACTGAATCAGCCAAATTTGAGAAGCGCCTTCTTTCATTCTTTTTAACACCAAGTTGCAAACTTCTACATAAGGGGGAAAGAGGATGATAAGGTGTTAAAACTTAGTTTATTTGCGGGCATCTGTACGCAGCAGATACTAGGGAAATGAATACCACCTTCTGCCGGGAGCTAACCTGCGATGAATAAGTGTCCTCAAAGAATTGACGAAAGCATTTGGTTTCCTTTTAGCCGTCCATCATTTGTTATCCGCTATTTTGAAAACATATCATCTTAAACAGATCACCCCAAAAGCAACATTAGAAGACCTGGGCACAAATCTAGAACAGCTTTAGATTACTGAACTATTTATTTGTAATGGTTTGCATAATTGATTGCTGAGAACAGGTTCAGCTTAGACTTATGAACTTCATCCAGTCCTGAAATGATGTAAATGCAATATCAGTGCTAACTTTGCTACACTCACTAGTACGTTAATATCAAACTACCGGTTAGGTTATTGAAAATTGAGAATTGTGTTTTTCCTGTAATACTGTTGGTACTCGTTATCATTTAGGCTTGTGCATTAACATTAAGCTTTACCTTATTATAGGGAATTAACAATGCACGTTGACAACGCGACGAAAATCAACGTTCACTTAATTAACGCAAGTTTTAAAAAAATTAGGTTTACATGCATTAAATTAACGCGAATTTTTACGACAAGCTTTATTTACTTCGATTTCTTCAAACTTGCGATTTACATCTCTGCACTTACAAATCTCAAAATATACATATGTGCCATAGAAAAAAAGGAAGCATTTACAGTTGTTAACTTTTAGGATTGCTGAAATGGATCTAGTGGGAAAATTCTGCCTTGTATTCTGGATTGTTTTAATGCCTCAGTGAAAAAAGGACGGAAGAAGTGAGTTACCTACTTAAAGAGACAGAGGGATATTAAGACCAGTCAAAAGACATTTTGAAGTTGATTTTGCCAAGCAAAGACATCTTTTCCGATAGTGACTCTGAGGAGCCAATAGAGGAGTCGTGAGATTTTGATTTTTCTATTATGAAAAAAGTTGTTTTAAATTGACAATATGTTTAAAAACGTGCATAAAATTTACATCAACATTTATTAAGATACATTTAATCAACGCGATTTGTCCAAAATCGCGTTAATAAAAAGTGCATTGTTAATTTCCCGTAATAAGGTAGAAGATGTTTTCCGTGTTTCAATACTCTGTTTCAAACACGCGGGATTGTTGTGAGACACGAGAAAAGGTTTAGACCTCGAGCTGAAAGCGAGCAGTTTCCAACAGAGTATTGAAACACGAAGATATCTTTTAATGCTGTAATAAATAAGATTATAAAACTAATGACGTCATTCAAGATTTCTGTCCAAATTTAGAAAACGGTTCTGGACCAATCGGAGCGCGTGTTTTACTGAATTTAATTTAAAATCAGTTTTATCATCACCAAAAAGGAGTTTCCATCACGGTTACAATTACGAAGATGAAATGTAGTAATTAATGAAAGTATACTGGTTCTACACTGCAGGAGAGGAGCTCACCATAACGGCCGCGGTGCTTGCCGGTATAGTGTTCCTACTAGTAGTAGCTATTGTGGTGCTGTGTATCCGGAGAAGACGTGCAAAGAAACTCCTGAGGAAAAACAGAGCCGTATCTAAAAGGTATCTGTGCAACTATGTTAACTACAAATTTAAACAATTACAGACATTAACTCTATGTAACGTATTATATTTGGTTACTTTGGCAATAGATTACTGAATAAGTTAGGTTGCTATGGTAACTGTGACTGTCTTAGCCCATGTAAAGCCGATTAAAGGACCAACCCCCTACAACGACTTTTCCACACCAACCGCTTCCCGCCACGTCCTGCAGATCCCGCGCTGTCTCGGCATTCGTAAACCCGATTTAAGACAAAATCTACTACAACGATTGAGCCACACCAACCGCTTCCCTCCACGTCCTACAGATCCCGCGCTGACTTGGCCCATCTAAGCCCTATTGAACGACCAACCCCCTACACCGAATTTTCCCCACCAACCGCTTCCCGCCACGTCCTGCAGATCCCGCGCTGTCTCGGCATTCGTAAACCCAATTTAAGACACAATCGACTACAACGATTTTTCCAAACAAAACGAGACAACTTAATTCTGTCCACTTACGAACTCGAATCTAGCACCTCCTTAAAAAGAGGTACAGAGAAGCCTTTTATGAAAGTTGTACTAACAGGCTTGCGTGTGTCAGTTTCGCAAGTTCTCGATTCTCCAGTGTTTTAACAACTAACAAGTAGCTTGCTAAGGTTCACGAGAAGATATAAATCGGGAGATGAAGCGGAATATTGGAATATGAATATTCGCATATTTTTGGCCTCGGAATAAGAATACTTGACTATTTTGACCTCACAATGTGAGCATTAGGTCCGGGATATTAGGGCAGCCAGACGAGAGCATATGCGTATTTGAGAATATTTGCCTCTAGAATATAAAATCTTTGGAAAATATTCCAAAATGTATAGGAATATTCTAGTTTGAAATATTCTGCTTCATCCCCGATCCAAAGAACTTATCTTCTTAGTCAGGTCAGGGAGGTGCACCTCCCTAGTCAGGTTTAGTAAAATCTTTTTCAAAAATACTGAGGATTTTTCGTTGTATTCATTTTATAACTTATTCATTGATGTTTTATTGTGCCTAAACACGTAATTGATAATTATGAATTTTGCTGCTCATTTTTTTCTTCACCTGTTTTTCTTACTCATTTTATCTGACGAAGGCACAGTAAGGTACATTGTCTGAAAACTCGTGTTTAAACACTCTTACGAGTGAACATTTTCCGATATTCAAATACTTTTAGCCAACCCATTTCACTGACACGAACTACCCTAGTCTTAGACACTTCCACAAAGGCCTAGCCTGAACTAACCACTTTGATTCGGCTGTTTATTTATCTCTAGACCGGAGCCATCACAAAACCCAGCGGAATATGTAGAGAATTTATATGACGAAACATCAAAAGCAAAGGGCTTCATTGTTCTTGCTCCAAACAAACAAATGGACAACGAAGGCTTCGACAACCGTTCGGGTTCAGTTGGAAGTTTTTCTTTTTCCAAGAACTCTTCCAATATTTATCTTCCTGGAATCGACGACGCAGCATCAGATGTCACTATACCGGAAGTTAAATTCAACCCACTATGCGAAGCTAATTACCCGGATAATGACGACAATTTAGATTTAGACTCATTGGGGACTGGGTCCGAAGAATTTATTGAAAAAACAGTCAGTTTTGGTCCGGAGACAGACAACACGGTTCAGTATTTCGACCAGACGGATGCCGTTGCACCGCCTCCAGTCATGAAAGTTTTGACTTCGATTGAGACCCAAACAGATACTGACGGGGTTTTAGTCTAAAACCCTTTAAAACTGGCCGCCAGAGCTTTTTCATATGTAGCTATTTAGTTTAGCTTATTAACCAGAAACGAACTTAGACTTGATATCGATCGTTTACAAACATGAGGCCTGTTTCAACTCGATTGTCGAAAACAATAGAGGTAATTCATCGTCACTGCAGCCTCAATCGTTCTGCTGGAGACAATTTCTCCGTATATTCATTAGGGACTTCTGAAGTCACCAAATCCACTCCGCAAGTTATCTCTTTTGGGAAAGAAACCCTAAGTTTAAGCACTCCTTTCTGTGGCAAGACCTGCTCGGAGAATTTTTGGCAATGTTCGGACCACATTGTTATCGGTACCCAAAAAAGCAGCCTTGGACTTTAAAACTGCACGCAGCATGTAAGCAGTTTACCGGAAGAACAGGTGAAGTGACACGAAGATTGGGGGTGCACTCTATGACAATGTTCTCTAGCAAACAAACACCTAAAATGTAAGGACACTTTACAAATCGAAGTTAAAACCAAAATAGAGAAGAGGTTGTGTGAATATTTACCCTGTTTTGTAAAATTTTTGCCTCAAAGAAGCTTAGTTTCTTGCAGGATAAGTATGAACTAGAAAAAGCGCATCAACAGGCAAACGAGTCGCCGAGAAACATGACGTCAAAGTCCGGGTCTGGGTACTCAACAGAAAAGAGAGAGAGAGAGGAGGGGGGGGGGGGGGAAGGACGGAATAGCTCGGTCGCGGACCTTCAAAACCCGGTGTAAGACCCAACCCCCTACACCGAATTTTCCCCAACAACCGTTTCCCGCCACGTCCTGCAGATCCCGCGCTGTCTCGGCATTCGTGAACCCGATTTAAGACCCAATCTACTACAACGATTGAGCCACACCAACCGCTTCCCTCCACATTCTACATATCCCGGGCTGTCTTGGCCAATCTTGGGGGGGGGGGGGG
>JAOBAT010140086.1:0-11635 GCA_026413305.1 Hydrozoanthus tunicans
AGACAGTAGTTTGTAGAAGTTAGACTGAGGAAGAAGCTGAAGAAGATTAAAGACTTAAAGATCCGACCCGATTTTGGGTGCGTAATAATACGTGTCTCTAGTGATTTGCCGTCATAAAGTGTCACAATTAATCTACTTTTAGTCACATGTCGGGGAAAAGTATTTGCATCGATTTTCTTCGCCTTCACCTTATCAAGTCGTTCCCCAAAGCATCTTTTTACAGTTTATCTTGCAAAACGCAATTCTTAAACTTTAATAAAACTGCTGTCGCGGCTGACATGAGACAGTGAATGAGGTAGAACTATCAGACGGCCAGTCGAGGTGATGAAAACACCATAACAATTTGGTGAGCTACCTCACTTTAACACAAAGTGACCCCCCTCTCTTTGAAAAATCCTGCCTACGCCCACGTGTTATGCAAAAATAGTTTTTCCAAGAGGTAAAGAAAACATATTAAAGGTGCTGCGTAAACAGAGCGCTTTTTCCAGATGAATTATTGCTGTAAGGTGTCGTGATCAATTTACCCCAAGTGGTCCGGAAGCACCTCAGGCTATGTTTATACGATTACGGTCAAAATTTTAACCGGTCAAAACTTTTCACGTTTAGTCGTTTCGTTTACACGGAACCAGCCGAACCGTACAAATATTTAACCGGCTAGCCGTGCAAATTTTCGTCCTGTAAAATCGAGGTCAATTTGTTGTCCAGTGCCGTCAAAAAGATGATCTGCATCGTGTAAACACTTCAACCAGGGTAAATTATTGCACGGTTAGAGGCTTCAGGATTGATCTGCGCATGTTCACGTGGTAAATGGCTGACAAATAACCGCGGGCTCTAAGTACGATCTCAAATAGCCGGTCTCGTGTAAACAAAATAAATTTTCGAGCAAAAATAAGAGACGGTTCCGTGTCAACAGTATGCACTGTAATAGTTTTCGACCGGTTCAAAATTCAACGGGTATCGTATAAACGTAGTCTCGGATAGCTTACAATTTTCAGTTGTAATTTTATACGCAATCGCAAAGAGCGAAAAAATGTCCCAATATAAAAGTACCCTAAACTAGAAAAACAATTGTCTTGAGAGCTATTTGCAAAAAAGTGGAAAGGTTAAATGCCATCAACCAAGACAAATTCTAACAAAAGTTCTAACAAAAGTTAGAACTGCGTTGTTGCGTTTTTCTGTTATGATTGCATGGGTCCGACACCTTTGATTCTGGTTTTCCTTGTACTCGGCTCGGATTGGATCTTCTGTCGTCGTTTCTGCAATGTAAGCATTCAAACAGAATGAATTACCTCGCTCTCCCATTTCTAGACTCCAAGCCTTACTACAAAGCCAGCTTTCGTTGAGGTATAACCGGTTAATTCGAACTGCGATTTGAAACAAACAACTGTTCGATCCATCATGGAGTCGACCTGCAATACGAGTTTCACGACTGCTGCAACACAACATTATAATGAAAACCTGGGACGCGACTTAAGTTGCGACTCCTGCAGCAAAATATATCCCAAAAGCGATTGCAGTAGCTTAGAGATAGAGAGATAGATGAGATAGATGGTTTATTTCAAATTAAGAATGGCAGCCAATGGGCTGAAATCACTTAACTTTAACAATTCAACAATTAACATGTTCACAAATTTGGTTACGTAGAAGGTGCTAGTTTGTAGTTAAATATGAGAATGCATTAATAAAAAAAATCTTAAATGGCATAAAACTATTTTAAAGTTCTAACTACTTAATCTAAAATTGAATTTTAAATTGTAAAACTATTTTGATATCTCTTTCTTTTGGCTCCTCTCTTTGGAAAAAAAATGTTCTTGGTCGATTCTATTACGCTAATTCAAATTGAGAATTATGATTTATAAAACTGTTCTGATTTCTCTTTATTTTTACCCTTCTGTTTGAAAAGGATCGACTCAAGTTATAAACCACACTTCGTTTCTCTGGTAACAGACCATGAAAGTTGTGAGAACTATTGGATAGGTTGGTTTGTTTCCCAAGGGTTGGACCATTCGCTCACGACAGTTACAACAACTGCGATTTTATGGAAACCAGTGAGTCGCAGGAGTCGCCAGCAGTCGCGGCACACGCAAAAACTTTTTCTTCACGACTTAGTGCGACTCCTGTGACTATACGGAAACCGGGTTTTACTGGTTCATATAAAAATAAGCATGTAATCGAATATGAGTCGATTTGACATATCAAATCCAGGGAAAATTAGGTTTTTGTTCCTTAGCAGGGATTTTGAAATATCCGAGTTCAAATTATCAGGGTTCAATTGTCCTACTCTTCTGCGATCCACCCATGCCAGAGGAACCTAGAAGGAAATTTGCGGCAGAAATGCTTAGGAAAGCACCGACTTACATTAAAGATGCAACTACCAATGCCAAACACAAACTGGCTGACACCAATGCCGATCACAATCACAATAACAGACTTCAGAGGACCGCTGTCGTCTTCTCCGAGTTTTAGTTAGTTGATTTGACATATCAAATCCAGGGGAAATTGGAATTTTTGTTCGAGTAAGCGAGGATTGTGAATTATCCGAGTTCAAATTATCGGGTTCAATTGTCCTACTCTTGTGCAATCCACCTAGAGGAACGTTGAAGGAAATTTGAAGAAATGCTTAGGAAGACTTACATTAAGGATGAAAAGGTTAAGGCCGCTGTCGTCTTCTCCGAGTTTGAGTTAGTTGATTTGACATATCAAATCCAGGGGAAATTGGAATGTTTGTTCGAGTAAACGGGGATTTGAATTACCCGAGTTCAAATTATCGGGTTCAATTGTCCTACCCTAGTGCGATCCATCCAGAAGAACGCAGCAGCAGAAGTGCTTAGGAAGACTTACATTAAGGATGAAAAGGCCAAGGCCAAACACAATTAGGATGACAGCACCAATCGCAATCACAATAACAGACTTCGGAGGACCGCTGTCGTCTTCTCCTGCTCCATCGCCGACTGCGGAGTTTGGTGTCTTTGACACGCTGTATTTGCCCATCGACCCCGAGCTGTAAACACTTTGCATCGTATTCTGAGAATGATAAAATACGACCTAGGTTAGCATTCTTTTGGTTCAACAAGTTAAATATTCACGCTTTTGTGATTGTTTTTCTGTACTGGTTCAGTCATTTCAAAAACCATTTAACTTTAGAATAAACAGTACACTAATCTTAGCAAGTAGTGGCAAACTTTCAACTCCTTCGCGGAGCCCTGTTCACGCTAAGTGAGAATTAACGTTAGCAGTCACGGGCTTTACAAACACGTGACCACAGCAGATTATCCCAGATGTGGGGGAGCAAGTATCTGCCTGTGTCCTTGTTCAATCAGGCCTGTGAACACGGATGTAAATCGCTCACAGTCACTGTAAGTTATTCACGGTATTTAATTCTTTTCGTTTGCAAACGCCTTTGAGCCTCTCAGACAACCGCCTTTGGCGAAACCCGTAGGTGTATGTTGTTAATTCTCCCAACTATAGCCCATACTTTTCATTGAGCAAGTTTGGGAAATCATAGAGTGTTGTCCTTTAGTACAGTGGCATATAAGTGAATACAACATATAAATTCGAGTGAGGCCTTACCACTGGAACGGGATATAATCCAAGTGTCGCTGATCTACACCATAAACAAGGAATCCCTTAAACCCACGCAAGGAAAGAGAAAAAATCTCTGACCTCGGTGGGATTCGAAGCCACGACCTACGAAACAGATCTACGTCTCTCTAACCAACTGAGCTATGGGCCAGATGGGAGTTTGATCGTGGGATTTAAGAACAGTACGGCTCGGTCCGAGCCTAGAAATAATCTAACTTAGAGTGTTGTCCTTCAGTGGCATATGAGTGAATACAGCAAATTCGACTGAGACCTTGCCACTGGAACGGGATCTTTCTTTAATAGTTCACTATGTTTTTCTGATTTCTCATTACCAAATTTATTAGCTTGAATGTGTTATTTGTAAGGAGAAGTTAGATGTTGATAATTGATTTGGGCTCAATACAAACCCTGTACGCTGTCGAAGAACTTGATGACACTCGCACTGAGTACGACACGACGATACTTCCTGGTCTGACGTCAAGCACCTCGGGCGGAATTAAAATCATGTTAGTTACTAAATGGGTACAGGTATGACTTTCTTCTCTAGTTTTTCAATGCGAAGCTACGTATACTTTGTTTCCCCTTCCCCCTCTCCTTGCCTTTCTCGGTCTTCTTGTTTGTCTGTCTGTCTGTCTGTCTGTTGTCTTTGTCTTTCTGTCTGTCTTTTCTGTCTGTCTTTCTCTCTGTCTGTCTGTCTTTTTGTCTGTCTGTCTGTTTTCTGTCTGCCTTTCTGTCTGTCTGCTTGTCTGTATGTCTTTCTCTCTGTCTGTCTATCTACCTCTCTGTCTTTTTGTCTGTCTGTCCTGACTCTCTTTCTCGAATCTCCATTCATCTACCTAAGAGACTTTATTTTCCAGTTGTAAGTTAACGCTAGTTATGGTTGGCACAAGACGTAAACTTGGCAAACTTATTAGACAAAAAAGTCCTCAAATAGGTCTTTGATCGATCTTTAACTGACTTTGATTTCTCTGATTCCAGTGGAGTTGCCGAGTGCATCTTTCAGTTGTCGCATAAACTCCTCTTCAAACTGTTTTCTCTTTGGACTGGATGGTAGGGCAAGCTCATCGCTCCATTCATCGGCCAGTTTCATCTCATCCTCAATAACCACACTTGTGTCTTCACTTGGACTCCCAGAACTATAAGTGTTGATGCAACATAAACAAAGAAAAAATTGCTTTCTTTGGCGAAATGCGAGGAGACCGAAGGTAATTGACTCGGTGATCATCAAATATCAATGTACATAGCCTGGTTAGTCAGTCTGCAACAAGTGTTTAAACTTTCCAATCCCATAATATAAGTCTCATCACTGAATTGAATCAACAGCGAGAATTTGTCGAGTGCTCCAGTGCCACAATACAAGTTTAGAACGCTTCACGCCAATATTTAAATATTAAAATTCAAAAGAACTTTATCACTGACAAATGTTTTATTCTTTATTTCGTAGGCAGTTTAACAGATCGAATCAGTCAAAGTTTTGCTACATGTATTTTTATTCCGAAATAGGGCCAAACAAACGCACCGAAGATTCTGCTGCTTTCATCGGATCAATAGATGATATCAAATTGGCTTGGAAAAATTGAAATATAACAATTAAAAAGCAAAACCAATAAGACATTTATAGAAAAATATTTGGTGCAATATTTCGACTGACCTTACCAGTCTTCATCAGTTACAATGGTATTAATTATTAACTCAAATTAACCCTGTTAGCTGGGTAACTAATTATTAATTAAAACAATATAATACCCCAAAACGAGACAAGAAGGGCTAATTTGATGATACTCAAAAAAATATTAAAATCACGGCTACGTTTGAAAAGGGTCTGTTGATCGAAACAAGCATTTCAACCTTCCAGCCCCAAAATACATAAACCAGTTAAAAACTAAAACAGCTGGCATGACACCCATCCCTACTAGCCTCGTTCTTGAGTTAAACTTTCAAAAGACATGGGCGGCGGAACCGGGCGAGGGGGGAGGGGGGGGGGACAGGGGGTGCTGCCCGCCTCCCCTTCAAATAATTTGGTTTGGGGGCGCCCCCCCCCCCAAAATTAATGCTTACAACAACAACTTTTGAATAAGATTCTCAGATTTTATAACGAACTGTTACAATTCCGCAGTGTGCCTCCCTAATCAATTCTTGCTTCCGCCACCGATGAAAGAATGTGTTACACAAAGCAAGGACAGTAAGGCTAATTTGAATGCACACAAGTGTATTTTAAAAAAACCACCCTTTTTAAAAATGGTCTGTTGATTGAAACAAACTTTTGAAACATCCGGTCCCAAAATGCATAATCCAGTTACAGCTAAAACATTTGGCATTATATACCATTGATCCCACAATGTTTACGTTAACTAAAACAACTGGAAGCATTTGAATCTACCAATCCCGTGGTATTGCTGTTATTTACCTCTCGTCGCTTTCAGATGTAGCTGGTAAAGCAGTTTGTCTTGACTTGGTTTTTACCTCAGGGGGGGTTGGTGAGGCTGGTGTTTTCCCCTGGTCTAGAAAGGATGCAATCGGATTAATACAGTCAGTTATCAGCATTTAATTTATCTTTACATTGCACATACAAAGTAAAAAGTCTGATAGAAAAGGTAAAAAAGGTAAAAATAAAAAGTGTGGTCTCTGGTTTGGATGACTTGCCGATGTACAACAGGGCCTGATACATAAACCTGAAGCAGAGGGAACAAACAAATTTGAACTACAAGCGACAACAACAAGGTGCACTCACTTTTAAGGAAATCGAACATGTTTGATCCATGCGATCAATATTGCATGCGATAGAAATTGCATCGCAGGCCCTACACACAGAAGCGATGTGCTGCAATTTTGATTGCATGCGACGAAAATTGCATGCGCGTTATCTCGGCCTTATTTTCTAAACCGGGTATAGAAAAGGATTGTCGTTGCCCTTTCCATTTTAGGTATTAAAGTCTCTCATTCAACTTTATTTTACTAACGGCGCTTATTGGTAAAGTGCGAGGATAACCAGACTGTTTGACGTCATCTGTCACTTTTGTTTCATAAACAATAACATGGTCTTAGCGCAAGAAAACAATTAAATGATATTTTTTGTGTTGACTTGAGAGGTTATTTTCTAAAAGACGTTTCCTCTGGCGAAGGGAGAAAAGATGCATATTGCATAATTTGACTTGAAACTTTTTCTGTTACTGTACTTTGTAGTTTGACTCTCTTAAAGGCTGCTTGACTTTAATACAGTTTTATTAATACACGCTTTTTTTACAAGAACAACTTTATAAGAACAACGAGGCTCGGGCTCAATAGCTAGTTTCTTTGAAAATTTTACTGAACTTCGATCTTTAACTGAACATTAAAGAATAAACATGCAAGAAATGCTTCGCAGTTTATAATCACTGGAAATCGTCTCGGGAAAATGTCGGCGAATCCACAATAAATTCGCAGGGATAAACTGACTAAATTCGTTTTCCAATGCAGTCATAAACAATGCAACACTTTTGGCTTAGTTTTTCTTCGATTTAAACCCACATAGAAATAAGAACATTTTAAGAACAAATCGACAAATCGCCAAAAATTGAAGAACAATGAGCCTCGGCCAAATTTACTGGTTCTTATTACAAAAAAAAAACGTGTAATCGTCAAACAGCTTCAAAGCGAGCCAAAAAACAGACACACATGGGTGATTGATATAACAAGTAAAACTGGGCTCTTTGTAGACTTAAAGAACCTATGACCCGTAATATTATGTATTTTTATGTCAGTGGATAAGCCTTTCTGAATTAATGAGGAACAGAGGTGAAAACATATTGTCAAAATCTGTTATGTTTCTTGAGATATCAATCTTTTTGCTTCCAATTGATGACGTCAGCTGTTAGCCATTTTTTTCAATTTTTGAGTTCTGCTGCTAACCCTTAACCTTGGAACAAAAATAGAAGCTGTTCTGAAGAATGTATCGATAATCAGCCAAAGCTTGGCTTACATTCATCCAAAGGTTGTGGGTTGGCAGAAGAATTTTAAAAATTTAAGACTTGTCTGTCCAAGAACTGACGTCAGTAGTTGGCGACATTAAAATCGTTAAGTACTTGTCTTTTAAAGTGCCTATGACATGATACTTTTAGTTACGTTAGCGTATAGTCCTTGACAAATGAGTGGGAAAACTTCGTCAAAACATGTCTTGGTTCTCGAGATACTAACATTTAAAGAGCATATGACACGAAATCAGTTTTTCGAATTTCAAAACGTATGCTATAAAAACATTGGTTTGCCAAGTTTGATAAACATACGATGAAAGTACGCCAAGATACGGCGCGTAGAATTTTGAATTTTTACTGCTAAAAGTGTTCCCTCCAAAAGACCAACAAGATGACGTAACGGGTCACATGCGTCTCTTCACAGTCCATCTAAAATGGTGCCACCAATTAAAGAGATAAGTCGATTTTAAAACATCCGTAACTGCTAGAGTTTTCGATAGAAATTCTATTAGTTACAGATATCTTAAAGTCGATTTTAGATGAACTGAATGAGACGCACGTAAGAGTTACATCATATTGTTACATCACATTGTTGGTATTTTTGAGGGGACGCTTTTAGCGGGAAAAATTAAAAGTTCTACAATCCGTATCTTGGCGTGCTTTCATCGTATGTTTCTCAAACTTGGCATACCAATGTTTTTTATAGTATCTTTTTTGAAAATTGAAAGACTGATTTCGTGTCATATGCTCTTTAAATGTTAGTATCTCGAGAACCAAGACATGTTTTGACGAAGTTTTCCCACTCATTTGTCAAGGACTATACGCTAACGTAACTAAAAGTATCATGTCATAGGCACTTTAAAAGACAAGTACTTACTTGTTCCTTCATCAGTGTTTCTCATAGAACCGGTGGGCGGAACTGTTACATAAAATAGAATCGCGATGAAAGTTTGCTTTAGCATTGACCGCAGGGGGAAAAAATGGCGACTAGTAAATTTACCCACAATTCCTAGCGTAAAAAATATAAAATTGCTCCTAAAAACGCACAAAGAAAGTCCTTTAACTTCAAACTTGACGTACACAGTGTTATCAGCAAGGGGAAGACTTTTACCAACTGAGGCCATCTCTGAGCCTCTTTTAACGACGTTAAGTCCGCAAGGCATTATGAAAAAACATACAGCCGCCATTTTGTTTGGTATGGTCAGTTATATGATGGTTTAGAAGAAATCGTTAAAAAACTGCCTTTAAAGGCGCAGTTGTTTCTAGCGATGATGGTTGTTATGCCGAAACGTCAAGCAAGGAAAATAAAAAGTTTTACTACTAGTATCGCTTGGTCTCATCTAGCGATGATGGTTGTTACGCCGAAACGTCGAGCAAGGAAAATAAATCGTTTTGCCACCGGTATCGCTTTGTTTCAAAACGCAAATGGATTCATGAAGAGACACCGAAATATTGTTGGTTCAACACTTAACAAGAAGCGAGAATAATTTTTGACCTCTAGCTAGAGGTGAATTTTAAATGCTTGCATCAAATAATTAAGAAATAACCATTTACCTGTTTTGCCAACGTTGTTTCCGTTACCAGTGGGCGGAACTATTAAACAAAGATGGTTGTAATGAATGTTTGGTTAGGCAAGCTATATTATTTGGTTCAGCACTCATCAAGCAGCGTGAATAGAGGCTGTGCACGATCACGTGACTCTGAGACACTTTAAAAGTTTTGCAGTTTTCACACTTCTATGGTTATTCATCATTATTTCTCTCAAGGTAACGCTGCCAATACTTCGTTTAAGGCAGTATGCTCAAGTTAAGTTTTGCTTGGGTTTGATAAGATGTGCAAAAAATACTCAATCTAATTTGTAAAATTTGGTTTTGCTTCCATAATCTTCTGGGAAAATTAGAATGCGATGGTGCGAATCAAGAAAGTAGCTTGACTTAATACGAGTTTTGAGTGTCTATGTTTAAAGGACTAAAAAATTTATTTTTTTACAAGTTAATTTAAGATGAAGTGAAGGCGGCCATGACAGTGGGCAGGAGGCTGCCATTAAAAGCTAATTAGAATTTGGAAAGAATGCAAAGCCAACAACTCGTTTTGAGGTCTTCTTTCTGATTAGTATAAGATGTTTTCTTAAATTAAACTATGAGAATTGCAATCAGCTAACCAAATTATATATCAAAATCCTTAATATGCAAATTAGCAAGTTTGTTGTTTGCATTACTCATCAAAAACGAGGTCTTGACAGTAGTCCCTCTAAAGAAATATTGTCACAGTGTCAAAATGTTAAATATTTTTTAAATTATTTCCGGGTCACGTGACCATGCAAAGCCTGTATGGTTCTTGATCTCTTGCTAGGGGTGAATTTCAAATGCTTCCATCAATCAAAATTAAAATTAAGAAACAACCATTTACCTGTTTTGCCAACATTATTCCTGTTACCAGTGGGTGGAACTATTAAACAAAGATAATTCTAATGAATGTTTGGTTGCGCAATTGATGAATAGAGGATATTACATGGCCGCGCGGAGATACAAATTTTATCTTCTCGTGTTGAAAATATCGATATCTCACGAGTGAGCTGCGCTGCGCTCACTCGTGAGATATTTTCAACACGAGAAGATAAAACTCGTATCTCCAAGTGGCCATGTAATTTTCTTCTTATCACATACTAAGTGAGATTCTGGATTTAATGCAAAATTAATATTTTTATTGACACAGAAAATGATTTAAAAATTTACCAAATTCAAACTTCCATATCATTCACGTGTGAATGATATGGAAATCGTGCGTCCCGATTGGCTGTTTTTGATATCAACACATGTGATTGATATGGATGGCTGATACGCTCTGTATTTCACCGATCTACGTACTGTGTAAATATCGAGCTAAGTATGTGATAAAGATTACATTTATTAGGAATATTATTGCAAAAAAAAGCTAAGCTAAATCCTTTCACGAGCCAAGTGGCTATAGCACCGGCCCCTGTCTCCGGTTTATGTAGTGTTAAGATAAGCCAGATATCTGGAACGGACACTAATCCATCACAGGTTAGCCCCCAGCAGAACTGGTACTCACAAAGTCGGTATGGACTAGTTCCATCCGTCAAACCGCCCTTTTCGAGTGAAGCCTGGGAACTATTTTTCAGAGTGTCATGTTTTACTTCCGCTTGTCTCCAGCTCCAGCTCTCTATCATCTCGACCTCTGTTTTTAAGTTTTCTTTTGTCCGTTTCGCTTATGGTATGGAACCGTTCTTATCGATTTCGTAGTTTTTTAATTTTAAATCTTTTTTATGGATTATTTCACTGTGAAACACGTACCTTATTATTTGTAAGAACTCGAAAAAAATACCTTGACACTTTTCGACGTCAAAGCTTCTTCTTTCGATACTGTTCATAGGTTAGCGCTTAGTAGAAAAAAAAAAAAGAAAGTTGAAAAATATGAAATAGCTGAATTTATATCTTGTAGAAAAAAGAGCAAAAACGCTGTTTAATTTTTGGTAACCCAACCTTAACTCCCAATTAGCGTTGTCATATTAGTAAGTTGTGTAAAATGTCTTATAAGCAACAAAGATTCGATTACTCGCCTCTTAGGCTTAGACTTGATCGAGTAAGGCCATTTGTTTCTATTTGAAGAAGTGAACTTATTGTTCGACTTTGCTTTAGAAATTAACTTAGTTTGGGTAGATTCCGGTTAAAAACTAAACACACTCAACAGCTTCGCTCGCGACCGATAGCTACAACATTACTGCAATTTTTGGCGCGGTTCCCGTTAAACAGAAGTTTGTCGGAAGCAGCTAGTTCCCAGGCTTCTTTCGAAAAGGGCGTTTTGATCGATGGAATCTAGTCACTACCAACAAAGCCAAGTAAAATGTCTTGTTAAAGGACACAAAACAGTGGTTTGACCGGGGCTCGAACTCGCGACCCTAGGATTACGAGTCTAACACGCTAGTGGCTCGGCCACCCCTTAAGGTGAATTTTAAATACTTCCATCAACTCAAATTTTGGAAACAACCAATTTCTGCTCCACTATACAACAGACAAATAAAACCCATTTGGTTTATTTTGGTGGAGCAGGCTTGACTCGTTGAGTGTTACACAATCCTCTTA
>JAOBAT010140097.1:0-11635 GCA_026413305.1 Hydrozoanthus tunicans
AAACTTGATATTTGCTCCAGAAATTCAGCTTTTTTGAAAAAAGGTGGTGGGTGGCGGCACATAATACCCCACCCCCCCAAATTGGGTTCCTTGGAAGTACCATTGTTTTGACCTTTTCCCTTATGATTACAGCATTGATATCGACTGAAACGATTTGGGGTACAACGACTGCGAATACTACGACTATCACTAGTGTGCTTTTCAAAAAGCTCAAACTTCATTCGCCCTTTAGGGGCTCGTGCACATTTTAAAATTTTAAAAAAATCACAATTATTTCCAAACCGAATTTGAAGTCGTGTTATTACCTATACTAACTATACTTGTCATAAAAAAATCTTAGTATAAAAACTATTTAATTCATATGATCCAAAATATGGGGAAATGTGGCAATGACGTATATATTTTTTAATACTTGTAAAAGCGCCTGTTGAATTCTTAATGCTAGTTTCTCATATATTTTATTAGGAAATAATAGCAATATGTTAAAGCGATTTTCAGCCGACAGCTTTCACTGTTTCCTGTTATAAATAAGATTTAGTTCTTTTGTGGCGCAGGCTATCAATATAAATAGTACTAATTATAGCGTTCGTTAATACGAAAATTTAGATGAGAAAAGAACAGTTAAATTAAGGCGACAGATGCCGGAAGCTGCGCTATATTATACTTCAACCATTCAACCACGTCTCTGATTCAACTAAACTTCGATCATCCTTCACAAATTCGTACCGAAAGGTTTTTCCTACTGCTCTATTAGGTATGAAACTTTTCCTGACAAGTATTGAGCTGATTGGTAGAGAAATAAAAGATTTCGATGACCGTCCACAAGTTGCATCACGCAATCGAATTTAGAAAGTTGTTCATCTTTACTCAACTCTCAACCCCTCTTTATTGAAAATATGTTTTGAAAACAAAGCATAGAAAAGTGAAACATACGTCCAACAAGGGACGCAGTGAATCGACTGCAAGAAGAGAATTTGGGTATACCTGTACCATCAATTTGACTTCTCAATGGATGTTGCTTAAACTCCAAGTAATTCATATCTTTAAAGGAGTCGACGTCCTTCTATAAACTTTAAATGTATACAAGTAATACAGCCTGTGAAAGCCTGGTTGAACCAACATTTGTACACAGCCTGTTCTCGATCGAAGTAAGATATGCAATTATAGTAAAAAGTATGGATGCTTTTTATCTCTGAAAGCCATCACTGCGGTCATAAACCGATTGACGTGTATTGTAAACGAAAGATCAAAATCTGTTTTTTAAGGCACGCTTTGTGTATGTGCTATTTTGCTATAGCTAGATGAAGCTAGTTGCTAAGAAAAACTCACCACTGTTGCTTGCCACTGTAAATGTGCCCCGTAGCGCTAAATGATAGATCATGAGAGACAGAACTCGATATTTGAGAAAAACTTCCATTATAGTATTGACGAATGTAAGTCTGAAAGCTGTTGCAACTGATGTACAAAAAAGAAAATATCTGCAATGGGGAGGGTCTTTATAATGTATTCATGAACTGACAGCTCACTGCTGAATAAATTATTCTTGAAGTGCTGTCGAATTCATGCAGACTGCGAAACGTCGGATGTCAGAGCTACTTGTGGTTAACGATCTGACCTCGACCAATCTCTTGTGCCTTCAATACATTTCCACATTCGGCCTACTCTAATAAAACTTACCACCCGCTTTTTTTTGTATAAAAACCAGTAAGTTTGGGCGAGGCTTATTGTTCTTAGTTTTTTGGCAATTTTGAACCTCAATTTGCTTTTAATTTGTTGTAATTTCTATGTGTGGTTTAAAACAAAAAAAAGGTCTTAGGTACTGCAATACATTTATTTGAAAACGAATTGCTTGCCTAATTCCCTATAAAGATTCAGTATGCTGTATGTATGTTTACAACGATTGTAATGAACAACCTTCAGGGTAGTGTTTGATTCGAAGCAATCATAATCATTTAAAGAAAAAAGATTGCGAATAATTTTTTGTAAAGCTAAAAAAAATTGCTCAATCGAGCCCCGAGCCTCACAGCTTGTTCTTGACTTATTCTTAAATTTTGGCCAGTCTGAGCCTCGTTGTTCTTATAAAGTTGTTCTCTTAAAAACTCTATCATTTTCGGCCGTGAAAAAACAATTAAGTCATTTTGTGTTAAAAAAAGCGTATAAAAATAGGTATGTTGAAAATAAGGATCGCTAAGAGAGGCTATGTTATGGCTGAGCACGTACGCCGACAGTCTATCTATGCCAGCGGTATCACAGCGCAATTTGTTCACCCCATCCCTCCCCAGACCGCTAGCGGATTCGGTTTCCCCTCCGTGGATTTGGCCCCTCTCCACTAACAGCTTCAAAACTCGAAAAACGGCTTCTACAAATCACAATTATGTACCTACCAACTCAAGATTTTGAAATGGAACAAGCAAACATTCTTTCATTTAGCGTTTATATTATATATACATTGTCGGTTTTTACAACTCCTATGGAAGCTTAAAATCTGTCAGTAAATCTTGCTACGTTTTAACTCTGGAGCTGTTTATCGTCCGGTTGTACTAAATCAATGCCATGCAATGACTGGTCGTGCAACTACAAAGATATCAATGGTAATAAACATAAACTCTGAATAAGGAATAATTCTTCGGAATCTTAATTGTCTCACTTTATCATAACATGCAAGTTTGACGCGCGCCGACTTCCTCAAACACAATCGGCATTTAAAATTGCATTGTTATTCAAACAGGAAAGGTGCCAGGTAGTCAGACTAACTACAATTTTGGGAAAATTTTTGACCGTTTATGTTAAAAGTTTCTCGTTTTAGTAAGTCATCCTTCCAAAAACCAGAAATAGGGATGGTCACGAGTTCTGTCCGCAAAACTTATTATTGATCCTAAATTAAAGTGGCCTCGCGGTAGATTTTCACTGAGTTGCGGGGTTGTTTACTGGAGGAAGAAAGGGCTCAAAACAAAGTATTTCTTCTTGATCAGTCTTAGCGAGATAAGTTATATCAATTTCAGTACCGTCTTTAGTGTCCTTAACATTTTTTACCAAGTTATTCCCACTTCTCGCCTAAGATGAAGTGTAGTGTTAGAAAAGTATCACACACTAACAAGAATAACAAGCTAGGGAGAAAGGAAAGTTAACTTATACGATGGTGCTAGGCAATTTTCATCAATTAAGCATAGTTGCTACCTAAATTTTAGGAGCTACTTACGCGTGTACTTGCTAGCCTGCACGTCAATTAACTTTCACATAAACATTAATCAAAGGCTTTAAATTTTGTCGTTAAACGTTTCAGAACAAAACTATAAAAAAATAGCCACAGCATTTAAAAAAGATTTGCGCATTTTAATCAAAACATGACAAAGACAAAGGAATTCGTCATATTCTGCCGCGTACAGAGATACTCAGATTTATACTCAAGGATGCAGTAAGCTAAGGAAACACGGATTTTATGGCTATAAAACCCATAACTAATTCGTTTTATAATGTTTATAAGTCCTTTAAACGCCGTTACAAACCGCAAATCTTCCTTAAAACTCAAGAAAGTTTTTTTGGGGGGGGGACGGGGAAGGGGGGAGGGGGGCAAATCCACTGTTACACCGGCGAAATGAGTATATTAAAAATAAGGATCACTAAGAACGGCTATGCTATAACTGAGAGCGTGAGCCGACAGTCTCTATATCAGCGGTCTTTGAGCCGGCGAAAAGAGTCAGTATTGAAAATAGAGACCCATTTACACTGCAGACAAATTTGGTACGACTCGGATAAAAACAAGTACGCGTACCAAAAAGAATCCGTTCGGCACGGATAGACATTATCGCCTATCCGACGTCGAGCCGTACCGAATTTTTCTGCTTTGTAAATGGGCCTTAAGGATATGCTATGGCTGAGCACGTGTGCCGACAGTCTATCTATACCAGCGGTACTTTGAACCGGCGAAAAGATTGTATCCAAAACAAGGATCACTAAAAACTGCTACGCTTCCGACAGTCTATCTATACCCGCGGTACTGTCAAAAAGGGTATTTCAAAACGAGGAACATTAAAACATGTCGATGTCCGATCGAAAGAATCTCAGTTCCATACAACACTGTGACGTTTTATTTTTAGCTGCAATTGCTTGCACATTTGTCAAAGGAAACTGAACCGGTACAACTGTGTCTTTCAAAGCCCAAAACCCCTTTTCCGCAGCTCTTGTTGGTCCAGCACCAACGACCAGACTTGGGAGAGCTTGGATCACAGTAACGCCAGCACCTGTGGGCGGCTTTCTGTTGAAATCAAATAGAAGACGCGAATTATAGTTTAAAATCCTTTTCTGCTTGCCTGCTTATGGTTGATAAGGTTTTATAATCGCGGCTACCATTAATCATTGCTTGCATACAAGTAAAATGTACATAAATTAAAGTTAAAAGTACAAAGTTAAATGTGCAAAAAGAAAAACTAAATAAGGCCATTTGAAGCTGAACTACTCCGGTTCATCATCACGCATGCAGCGGGCGCACTGATTTTTGCCAGCGCATTGACTTTTTTTTGTTTTTTAAATGGATAAAGTGTGAACACGCTTTTACCCTCCTCAGTACGTGTGAATCAAAACGAAATACTGTGCTATATGCAGCTGTATAACATGTGCGTCACTCCACGAACCTGTGCCTAGGGCGTACACCAAGAAAACACAATGGGAAAGGTCACTGATATTCAGACGGCACCAAGTCATTTATTTATGCCATGCCCCGATAACAAAAGGAAAACTAGTGAGCTAGTACCTGAAACTAATGGCGGGAAAGCAGAGTGCAATGCAAATCCGGGGTTTCCATACTTCTGATTGGTTTTTCATGTAAGATCCGGGATAACAGCGCGACGACAACAAGTTCTTTCTTATACACGCTTTCACCACATGCTAAGACTTTATTGAAAAACGTTTGTTTAACACAAGCATAGCATAACAGAACTTCAAAAAAGCTTGACTCAAAAAATTCTAGCAAAATAAAATATTATGAAAAGTCTTTCTAAAAAGCAAAAATTTGAGCCCAAATTGCTTCTAAAAGCTTTTTACGTTTTGTTTTGACTTGCGGGTTTCCCAGAACTTGAGTTATCAAATATCAAAACGCCCGGTAAGTGTATAACTTTGACATTTTCAATACTTCAGCAAAAAAACGTTTAACTAATTTTATCCAACGGATTGAGAACCATGCAAGTACGTTTTCTAGATAGAAAAGGCTAGAATCAGTTACCTCAAATCTCCATTTACGTCCTGTACCATACTCCGTAAACGGTTTGTCTAGCAATAAATATAAAACAATTTCAAAGGCTGAGCTTTGTTTAGTATAAAAAAAATGTACAGCTCTTTATTTTACCCATAGTTAACCAACATTGGTTTTGTTTTGTTGTATGCAAGGCAGTGATTTGCTTCTAAGTACAAGGATGTAATTTTTTTACGACAATTTCACTTTCCACAAAGTAAAATATCTGTATCTCATATGGTACAATAACAAACCAGTTGGCTCTTTCGGCCCCATGGGCGTCAAAAGTCGAAGGCTTGGAAAAGCGCCACGAGTGATTCAATTCGGGTGAAAAATGGCGCCGAAAGAGTTAAAACAAAGTAGGTTAATCGTTATACCGGAGCTCATTTTTTGAAAAGTTTTCTTTAAGCTCGTTTGCCATATAGCATCAATTTCCTTCAGGTTCGAGTTATTCAGTTCAAGATTTGTTGCTACACTTGCCGCATGCGCCTTGCGGAACTGTTAGTGAACGGCTGATACCATATTTCTTGCTGTAATCATCATCAAAGTGAGAAGATTGTGAATAAGAAGCAACTTTGCACTTATACAGCTTTCTCATCTGCTTGATGTCAGTCGTACTTGGCCCGAACCGCTGTCCAAAAGTGACCTGTGTTATTGAAAAAGCACAATATCAAAAATATATTAATTTTCGTAAACCTTCCTCTTTAGTTTCCAGAACCCAAGGGTTAATGGCATGGAAATCAAGCAGGTTCCTGTGAGCCTGCTGGCCATAACTCTTGCAGCTCAGTTTGGTTTCAATCAAATGAAGCTCCAAAGAACTTTATCACAATTTACTGAAAAATCGTGTTAATCAACTTTTGTGAAAGAAATTCCGATAAATAAAGATCTTGATAAAAGTAAAGTGGTGAATGCTCAAAAGGGACTCTACCCCGAGTGGATCTGAAACATTAAAGGGCAAGTCTCGGGCATTTGTTTTTTTAGAATTTTTGGCTTTATCAAATAGTTAATAGGTCTTGTAAAGAAAAGAAAAAAAAATTGACTGAAATACTTTCAATTGTGCGCTATTGGACGTCGAAAGTTAAGCAGATATTGCGCAAGTAGGCAGCCGCTTCAAAGCAGCCCATGTATGCTGGTACTCATTTTACCGACCCCGTAAGGATAGAAAGCTGAGTGGCCTTTAGCGGGAAAGAAGGTCGCCCAGATATTCGACCCTCGACCAGGCTGGGAATCGAACCAGGAACCCCAGGACTGGGAGGCAGAGATCTTACCACTGTGCCAACCCCTCTGCTGTATAGAAACTGTTCTCGTACGGATTAAGACCAGGATCAGAGACTGCCTTCCCAATAAAAACCAAGGGAATAAAATCAACAATTTCTTTGCTGTAACCTTTTTCGAAATTAATTATATAAAAGTTGAAACTGCATATGAATTGAAATGATTTGTTACCCCAGGGGATAAACCTTGCCAAATGAGGAATAGCGGTGCAAAAAATTAAAATGATTCTTGACGTCAAGAATGGTTCCGACAATTTTTTTTTTTTTCTTTACGAGTCTGCTGCCAATCCATAACCTTTAAAAGAATTTAAGCCGAAGTTGGGTTACCGATGTATCTCGAGATAGATGGATCATTGATCTAACTTTGGCTCAAATTCATCCAAAAGTTGTAGATTGGCAGCAGATTTAAAAAATCAACTTTGTCGGAACCACTCCACACGTCACCAGTTGAAGAACCATTAAAGATTCTATATCGAAAAATGGAGCCAACATGACGGTTATTCTTCACTAATTCGCAATCATTTTCGATTTAATAGTAATCTCCAGGCTTGTATTGAGCACGAGTGGAAATAAACTACTTATGAGTTAACAAATACAATATGTATTATGCACGGTGTTAGTTAGCGATCATGAAACTATGAATACAGCTTAAACACGAGTTCCCTGCTCTTGTACTCTTCCTTGGTAACTGGGGCTTTACTGCTCTCTGATGTGAAAGACTTCAAGTGTCAGTAGGTAGTATTCTCTGCGAGATGATGTTTGGAGTATGCCCACATCTCTTCAGTGATGATGGTGTTACACTGGGACCTGCTTTCTGGGTGTGCTCCTTGAAGCGAGATTTGAGATGTCGGCTTATATCATATATATCAGCATTAAACGTTATCATATATATATCAACATTAAACATTTTGACAACATTTTTCAGCGCTATTCCTTGTTAAGCAAGTCCTATCCACTTAAATAATGAAATTTTAAACTTCATAGGCACTTTAAAGAAAAAAGAGCAACATGTAGTATAAAGCAGTAAGAAAGAAAAAATTCGTAATGCTCAAGGAATCCTGTCCTTTCAGCAGCAAATCAGATTACAGTTAATTTCTTTTTCCCGTTTTCCGATCCAAGAAACAAACCTAATTGCTGACGGGCAAACTATCCTTTCGTTTCTCGAGTCTAAGTGGCTCATTAGGCCGGTACTTATCTCCGGTTTTCCGTAGTGTTAAGCGAATGAGAGTCTTTTACTCCCCCTGGACAAGACACTAATCTATCACAGGTTAGCCCCAGCAGAAGCTGGTACCCATTTGTACAGCTTGGTTGACTAAAACAAGTCGAGTAATTTGTCTTGTTGAAGGGCACGCAACATAGTGCGCCGACCAGAGCTAGAACCCAGGGTTACGAATCGAACTAGCGCTAACCGCTCGGCCACTGTGTCGTCGAATCTTCCTGTGTCGTGCTTAAGTCCCTTTTGTGCAAAAAAAAGTATTTCTGCTTAGATTAACTGCATGGTCACATTTACCCCAGATCTCTTTGCCACTATGGTCGGCTTTGAGTTTTGCTAAATGTGTAGGGTCTGTAGTGCATGATGGATGAGAAATCATACGGTGTATTAAGGGAATCAATCGTCGTTTGAGCGAGCTTTCTGAAGTTGTGTGCTTGGCCTAAGGAAAATTATTAGAATTTTTTCGTCTCTGGCTAAGGTATTACCAAGAATACATATGCACGACAAATTTATCGAGCACATAACACACGCTCTAGAAATTTGCTCTATGGCAACCAAAACATTCAAATATCAGGACTTTTTTTAGGTTCAGCAGTACAAAAACTTGGAACACTCTTCCGCTGGACCTAATATAAGGAGAACTCACACTTTAACAAAATTCAAGACTGGCCTGAAAAAGTATCTAACATCTCAAGGATTAATTTTGTTTTATATCAAAACTGTTTGTGTATGTATGTTTCTCTCTGTTTATTCTGTAATAGAACATTTTTTACTGCTTTTTTTTCTTTTTTTGTCTGTAACTGTAAATCTATTTTAAACAGAACCCCATTCAAACGAGCTCTGCCGAACTGGGCACCTCTGAATAAATGTAGGTATATATATATATTCTGGGCGTAGCCATAGTAACAAGAAACAACTTACCATTGCATGTTATAATAGCAACTCTTTTGTAACATGCCTTATTAAAACAACCTTGTGCTGTGATTTAGATGTTACGAATTAAAAGTCTCTTAGGATATCACCTTCCAAAATATTTTCTCTCTGGATTATAACGTAGTTGTCGCGATCAGGACGTGACTGTTCGTGGGCAAAACACAGAGCATGAGCTGTGGTAAACAAAAGGTAAGACACAAGGAGCAAAACCATGTTACATATGATAGTATAAATTAACCAACTAGCATACTGTCACGACCTGTCTATTTAACAGTTAGACTCCGAATTCGAATTTTCTAACGGCTGCGCGTGCGTGGTAGACGCTGAAGTACTGTAGTATAGTGAATGGGTGATCTAACACATTTTCTCACTGCGTTCAAAAATGACGTTTCTTCGAAACTTGCTAGATCACCCATTTACTATACTACAGAGTGTTTGTTAAGATATACCAATAATATGGTTTTCATATTATTGATATTTTAATAATGATTAAGAAATGATTAGTAAATTAGAATTATTGTTAACCATTATGAGAAATTGATGGAAATTGTACGTTTTATTAACGGTTGTTAGTAAAATGATTAGAAATTGTATGATTTATTAAACAAAAGTTTATATTTTGTAATGACCATAAGCATAACTACTAATACCATTATCATGAATATACCTTTTGTCGTCAAAACATGAAAGTGATACTTTATTTATTTCATAACTACTAATCTCATGATTTTCACTCCTAATAACTTTCATTTTGTGATGTAATTGATTACTTCTTAGTAATACGTTTTTGTAATTATCATGAAATATATCGTTTTTAATAACAGCTTTCTTAATTCCTTTTGCCGTTTTATGATTATTTTGGTCTTCCTTCGAATAAGAATACGTTTTACTACGAAGACCAACAAATTCTGTTATTGGAATGCTAGCTGTTTCATCCTTAAACTTTCCAATGACCTTTTTGTTTTGATCATTGAAAAAAGGACTATCTTTTGGGTAATCACTATTATCAAATGTATCTTTGTCAAACCATAAGTCTTGATAAACGTCTTCAGTTTGAATTTCATAACAAAGACTATCAGTATCTGTGAATAATAATTTAGCTTTATTACCATACTTGTATTTGATGTATTCGTAATGGAAGTCGTACATTAGCGTTTTAGAGAGTTCTAGAATGCACATTCCTACGTATGAAGGCCTGTCTAACGTTAATGTTTCTTTACCTTATGGATAGCCACTAAGTCTTCGTTAATAATCTTACTATCTACGAATGTTGGTTTACTGGTTAGCTCAATTAATTTGTCTTTGTCAGTTACTAGTCGAATGTCAATGCGTTTTCTTAAGTTCTCCATTGTCTTACCAAAGACACTATTATTCATGAGTTTGAAGAAGTCTTTTTCAAAAGCATTCTTAGCATTTTTCCTTTTCTCAGTATTAAAATCAATATACGATTTTAACCAAGGGGATTGATTAAATTTTAATGCTCTATGAACCTTTGTGACTTTCAAACCAAGATCTAGATATAATTGCAAATTACGATAGTGTAGAACGTATTTTTCTTTGTTGTTTAGAGTAGGTACTAATTTTTCAACTTCTCCACATGTTAATTCAAATTTGTTAGCTATTTTTCGACAATATTCAGAATGCATATCTTTTGTTATTCTTATTTTTTCAGGCCTAACGGATAATCATTATGAAGATTGTGTAACTTATTCGGATATTCTAAATCAACTTCTAAAATAAGACCTCGTTTACTCTCTTCCTTGTATTTAGCTAAATCAAGTTCGTCTATTTCCCTTTGTTTCAACCAACGAAACTTCCCTGTAGGAAGATATTGACTCATAGCCCATCCATATAGATTATAGGCATCGAGATACATGATGTATTTTGACGGTTTACTTTTGTCGTATGAATCCATGTATTTGTTGTTAGCATCTCCATAACGGTTAGCAATATAGCTAACACCACCTCGCATACCGAGTTCTATGAATTGGAACATATCAACGTCTGTCATCAATTCTAGTTTGATATTAGTCATTTTTAGCATACTATCCCAGCTCAATCCTGGAGATGTAAAATAATGAGCAGGATCTAATTTGTAATATTCTAAACAAGTCTTCCTAAAATTTTCAAAAACGTCAGCTAGCAATAAGACATCAGATTTGAGATATAAATCATGATAATCTCCCATAGTTCTTAGAGAGAATGCTTTCCAAACTTCTTGTGCATGTTCATAATCCTCATCACTTATACCTTTACTATTTATGATGGAATAAAATGCTTCCTTTGTTGGAAGTTCTGTATTATCAAACTTTTCAAAGCTGTCCATAAAATCGTAAGGATATACTCCTTTCTTACTCATCAAATCAAGTTTCTCATTCTGAAATACTTGTGAGGTATATTTTAGAAGCTCTTTTGGAAGATTACTAACTAACTTTTCTAAACTAGAACTCATAAATCGAAAACTGTCAATAAATTTGAAATGTTTGCCTAACATGATAGCCATGTATTTTTCCATATTATTTGGAATGACGTTTATTCTCATTTCTTTCTCAACACCATTCTTGGTAGTGTAAGGGTGCTTTTTGATAATCTCACCAATTTCTTGAATTATGAAATGTGAATCATATCCTCTAAGATTGTGAAAAATTACTGGAATGCTAATTTCATCAGGTTTAATTCTTAGTTGAAGATTACAACTTTCATGTGCACTACCACGATAAGAGCCTGTGATATGACAATGGTCTCTTACTCTAAAAGAAGATTCATTGTAGTTCTTGTCACAAATATGACACTTTATTGCTTCCAAAAAATCTCTTTCGTTTTCTTCTGTCATTTGCAATGGTTTGTTAAAACAGCTTCTTGTAATCTCTTTGCAATATTCTACTTCTACTACGGCCATGTTGGGGGGTCAGCGGTCGCAATGGCGGCCGGAGTGCAGATTTTGAGGCTGGTGATTTTACTACTTTTATCGCTTGATTTTCAACATTT
>JAOBAT010140108.1:0-11635 GCA_026413305.1 Hydrozoanthus tunicans
GGGGAAAGGGAAAGGGGGGGGACTCCTAATTTTTTGGTCGGGGAATCTCGTCAGAAAATTTCCTTAGAATCCCCCAGAGGTGCCAATATGGACGTGGCTTAGGTCGATTTCAAACCCTAAGAAGTGCCATAATTAAATCAGCCAAAACACAACATTAACAGAGATCCTCAATAAAAACATCAAACAAACCCAGTCAAAATTACTTGCCTGATTAAAACTCCTAAACAAAAACTAAAAATACAAATTACTGTTCGTATAACACTGAGGAAGCCCTAAAAAGTACAGCACTGTATGCAAATGTCAAAATTTCATCTCTGGTACCCTAAGCCACACCAAATTGATGAGTTTTCACCCCTATACTGAGAGGTACAAGATGAGTATCCCTGGCCAAAAAAAATAGGAATACCATCTCCCCCTGGGTGTGTCCTTCAACCAGGATCGTTTTTTAAAAGACACTTATGCTTTATTTTATAGAAGAAATGAATTACAACAATAAAAAACCTGATAACATGTTTTGTGTGACAAGGATCAAGGAGAAATGCAAGAGTTAGGCAAATATTAAGTCAATGTATATTTGACCCTAATGCCTCATTTAAAGTCTAACGAAGCCTTATTCAATGTGTTTTGTGTGACAAGGGTCAAGGAGAAATGCAAGAGTTGGTAGTTATATTAAGTTGACTTTACTTTTTTTCATGAATGTAATTTTCACATAAGAATGTAAGATTGAATAGCACTTATAGCTGCAACCTAGCTTGTATGGCAGTTAGTGCAGAAACTGTGAAAGCAACCCTTTACTTATTTTTTTTTATTTATTATTTTATTTTATTTATTTATTTATTTATTTATTATTTTTTGTTTGCTGATATAAACACGTACAATTAACCCTTTAACCCCTAAGATTGCTGAAAGATGAGTTTGTAAATTCTCCCAACTTAAGTCCATAGTATTCCCATGAGAAGTTTGGGAGAATTTCTTAATTCATCTTCAAGAGTTTTTGATGGATGATCAAATTTTGTATTCTCAGTACTAACCAGCTTGTTTTCTTTTGTTTACTGTAAGGAGAATTTAGATGTTGACAAATGCCTTAGGGCTGAAAGGGTTAAAATGTGTTCTGGCTCCTTGCAGCTGGCTAGTATAACCCTTCATGGTTTTTCTGGGTAGCCAGCACCTTATCTTGTAATTTTAGAAATTTGTTAATTTGATACAGCTAAAGCCAAGGTGAAAAATAAATTATAAAAAAAATACTTAGGTTCAGTAGTGTTGCATTAAAATGACATTTTAGTCAAATAAATCAACCCTAATAAACTCTGCTATCAATTCAAGTGTTACTGAAGCCAATGATTTTGTCATTGGTATTTTTATTGCTTTTTTAATTGGCTCTATTAATCTAACAATTAATCTATATCTGACTTAAAACAGACAAAAAAGTATACCTGACCATATTAAGTTCTGAAAGTTTTAAAAATATGGCGCTCATTATCAGTGCAAATAAAATTCAAAACATATGACAATGATTTTTGGAACATATTGTGGTTTGGATGGACTCCAAGCTTTTCTATGTTAGAGCTTACATTTTAAGAACTATTGAGTTTTTTTGCCGAAACCAGCCACACAAAAGTTTGCCATGATCACATGAATTTCACCTGAAGAGGATCGGAGGTAGCTTCAACTTTATATATATAGGGGTACTGGGGAATGCTCCCCCAGTACATACACTTCCATAATCATCAGAAAAGCACTTTTTGCTTAAAACAAGACATATTGACTCAAATTAAAGTTGAGTGCCAGTGAAGGAAGGGATTTCCTGATTAGAATACTTCTGATGGCACACAATAGAGCTACCTTTCATAAGAGTGCTAATGCTTGATAAATACTTGTATGAGCATGAGATCCTGAGTTAATATGGAAATGGGTAAGATTCACACTCAATACATGAGACTTGAGAGCTTTCCTACTTTTTACAACTGTGTAAGTATATGTTATACATATCAAATAACTTTAAAGATCCTGTGAAGTATGGTTATAGATAATTATAATTATTTTAAAGAAACTATTTACTTTATTAACTATAGTCAAATTTTGTTGCATGAGGATTGAACACAATATTTTAAGGGGCCTTCTGCTTTGCTCACCCCCTGTACATTGACTAGGTTTCTCGATATTCTACATGACTAAAAGAAACTTCACATTTTGTTGATAAAAGTAGAGTTGGACCCAAGTGTCATGCACAGGGTGTTCTCTTTCTTACTGCATGTTATCTACACATTCATAGGAATTAGAACCAGCAGGGGGGAATTCAATCAAAGATTATATGCAAAACATGGCAACTTGTACATTAATTTTAAACATCTAAAATTGACCATAAGAATGCATCTATAGAGAGAATGGGTAAACCTGAAACTTTGCATATATTTACACAGCACTTGTTGAACATTACCAACTGTTACCTTCCCTGAGCTTCTTTTAGCTGTGTAATTAAGGTTTGCAATTCGTTGTGGTAGAATGTACATAGTTCCCTTTTTGGAATCGTTGATTGTGTATATATGCACTTGTTAATTGGCAGAAATTGGCAAATATTTTGACAAATCAAATGATTGATAATTAATTAACAGTTGCTGTTAAATGTTATTCTGCAGGCAATAAAGAAGGGGGCGAGCGAAACAGTTGTTGGCCTAATATTTAGTACATACCCACTCCTTGGCGTGGTGCTATCTCCTCTGTTTGGCATTTGGGTAGGTTCATTAAAATTATTTACCTACAGTAGTTTTTCAACACCATGTCAAACTTTTCAGTTCAACTCCAGTTAGTACAAGGTAGATGCAAAATTAGCAATGTGGTACTTATATACATGCTATACTAATGTTATAGCTCTAGATAGCCAACAAATTCTTGTTTAGCTCTTTCCAGGTGGGTGGGGGGGAGGGGGGCAATGCTTTCAAAATACAATAACCGGCCAGTGTTAAAGGTATTTGATGCTGTTATCTTTAGCTTCATTTAGTTAATTGAAATGTTGTCTGCATGTACCTTTTTGGGGTTCCATTGAAATTTTCCAATAAGTATCCTCGTCCCAAAGAGTTGGGAGACCTCCCCACCTGGGATCTCTAGATCTCTCTGTTGGAATTTGAACATATTTGATAGCTATGCTGTGCTGACTAGGTCCAACAAGGCTGAAGTACCTGTCCATGGCTGCTAACTCTCAGGTTCAAGCTTTTTTTAGGTTTCAATACAGGCTTTATTTCATATGGGCCTTAAGTGCTTTTTTAGTGGCAGTTTCATGTGCAACCATGCATGCTGATTTTTCAACACCAGCCAGATCACGCAACTAAACTCAAATACAAGTTGTACATGTACCATACACGGTTAATGAGCATATTTAATGTAAGTCAAATTGTCATCAACTCAGAGATCTGGCACAGGACATGTGAGTTAACATGATTAGCAATATGTTGCACTGAATTTTAGTAGTTTTTCATAGTTGTGTATATAAATACTGCTAAAATATCTAGAAACAAATCTTGTTTTGATTGCAGTTAAGATACTTTGAGTTTGAGTTTCCAAGTTACAAAAATGTTTACAATTTTTGTGAAAAGATATCGATAGCAATTGAAACCTACATCAAAGAAAACTTCTTTTATCATTAATTTTGTTTAACTCTCAAATCAGTTTGAATCCTTAAATTGCCATTTTTGGTTCAGTAAAACCAGCCGTCAAGATGCTACTTGTAAAAATTGTGATTGATAAATAAAAATGTTTGTTTGTCTGCTGATTTAAACCTTGATCTTGTTCCCTCTTTTTAAAATTTATTTTTTTATGTTTAAAGATTCCCAAGATTGGCTCAAAGTTTGCTCTCATTGCCGGGTTTTTCGTCAGTGGAGGATCTCTTATATTATTTGGGTAACTCAACTTAATTGTTTTCGTGTGTTTTTTAAGAATATTTTAAAAAATATTTCTTATAACAACAATGTATATTATATAATTAATTCAAAATTATTTAACATCATGTTAAACATTATAATCATTAATTCTTCCATTAATATTTGTTTTACATTTTACAGGCTAAATGGAGAATTTTGTGAGCTAATAATATGTTATATTTTGGCTTACAGAACCAAAGGGTTGAGATTAATTTTTTGTGAGCCAATTAATACGTTGTAGAATACTGCTCCAGTAGCTGTTTTCAGGATGGCTCTCCAACATGTAGTGGGGGAGGGAACGGAAACCAAGATGGCTGTGAAAAAGGAGACTATCCAAAATGATAAAAATAGCAAAAGAGTTTATATGTCATATATAGCATAAATTTTTATTTTGTTTTGGTCCCAACTCAGAGTTCATTTTAACTCTCAACTTCATCTCAGATTTAAAATAGGTGAGTATAGTGCAAAAAGAACATAAATGACTGTGTATGAACCATGCTAATCTCTCCCAAAAGTTGTTGGGAGATAATTATTGGGATAATGTTGGGAGAATTGAGAACTTGCTTAAAAGTAATTACAAACATCATTATGACTAGTGCAAAAACAACATGACCTAATTTGTATGAAAAATGCTATTAAAATTCTCCCAAAGGTTATGAAGAAATGATAGGGGGTAATATTAATGTGAAGAGAATTGACAACTTCGTCAAAAAGGCTTACGAAATTGTTTTTGCACTAGTCTAGATTTTTCACTTGTTTATAGTCTCTAGAGTGAGAAATGTATATAGCATTTTGTATGGCACTTATACCTTGTAAATATTTTATATTAATATTCATAAACTTCCTTTTTGTTTAGGTTTCTACATTTGATGCCAAATGGAACAATTTTTATTGTGTTCTGTTTTCTCTTGAGAATTGTTGATGCTATGGCAGGCACAGCAATGGAAGTCGCATACTATATGGTTCTCATCAATGAGTATCCAGACAACTTGGCAACAGTAATGGTTAGTATATAAACAAGGTTTTAAAAGTAGCCAGGCAGGTGGCAAAAATTCTCCTACTTTGGGCACTCTTGCCATCTATTTTAAACCAACAAAATAAAACTTTATATTGAAGTTATAAGTACTTTAATTTTTTATTATTATTGGTATTTCTCCGCCTACTTCCAACATTTTACCACCTATCTCATAACTTTTTGAAAACCCCGGGTTGACCATAACTTTTGCTTTATTTTATTAAACTTGAGTTTGAGTTTGTATTTGTAGGACCACTCAAAATGCCCCAGCAACTTTCTGAACCTGTATCTTAAGAGCTCTGCTTTGATTGCTTTTAGCAGTAGCTTTTTAAATCAAAATATTCATAACTGAAGATTTAGAAAATTAGATGTTTTACTTCATTTTTGACTCAAAAACATTACTGTGACTGATGTTTTAACACTAACCCTGATAAGTTTTTATATATCAGTATTGTATTGTAAGTTATTATTATTACTAATATTACTGCTACTAGTATTATTACGATTATTATTATTATTAAACAAGCTTTCAATGTTGATCTATAATTTTATATATTTTGAATGGAAAGATCGAATTTATATTATTTTATGATTTAGCATTTAACTATTGTATTGAGTGCATGTCACATAAAGAACTGAGCATTGCTATGCTTTGCAAATTGTTTCTCCAGGGTGTTATGGAAACATTTATTGGATTGGGTTTAATCGCTGGGCCACCCCTTGGAGGGGTTTTGTATAGTGTGAGTTGAGTTTAATGAAATTAATTAGTGCATGTATGCTTGTGTAAAAAGTTGGAATTAAATTACTATTCGAAAAATTGGAATTAAATTTACAATTTTGCCAACAAATTGAGTTTGAGAGCTGCATATTCATCAAGAAACTGATTATGTTTACACATTGAAAATTTAATTTCTACATTACTTGGCAAACCAGAAAGATTGAGGCATCTTCAAACTGAAAGACAAAAACATCGCAAATTTTATCAAGTGTTGTGTACAGTGGTACATGCAGCTGTGGAAAGAGTTGTATTGGCGAAATCAGTTGAGTCAGAACCGATGAACATTCAGTTCCAAATAAACATGTACATTCTGAGCCAGCTTATTGGCACATGAAAGAAAACCCCTCCCATGAATTTGAATGGAAAACATTAACAATTGACTAAGTTCAAAATTCAATTTAAGGTGAAGAATTACTACAGTGCTGTACATAATTGCAGCTTATTGTCCAGAATCAAATAGATAGACAAGTATAATCATTTGAACTTCCTCTGTTCCCTAAGGGAATCGAATTACATTATGAACCATGCCAAAGGGATTCGTTGCCAGTTACTGTACACCCTGAAGATGAACATAGTTGTTTGTAAATATTTGGAAACTATTTTATACAATTTAACCTTGACTTTAACCATATATATGCTTGTATAGTTCGTGGTTTTTAACAAGAATCTGTCACTTTTCTTTACAAAATGTTAAGGGCTTGTTTGGATGATTATTGAATAATTATACTTGTAAGGACTGATCATGAAATTTTTGATTAATGCTATTACAGTTTGTTGTTGATGTTAGTTTAGCTAAATTAAGGTCTTCAAGTTACTAGCCTGTGTTGATATATTGTAACCCAAAGCCTAAAGAGGTTAAATCTTAGTCTGCCAGCGAAGTAATCATCATGGTCTCGAGCAATTAAAATGATTGAAACAGACAAGCTTGAAACAAATCAGAACAAATTCAAAACTGTGAATTCTGCAGTTTTTGTACAATGCTCTACCAACATAAGTTTTGATTTTTTAAAGCTTCATCTGATCTGTTGGGTGCAGGTCGGTTTTGCAAGATGACCTCTGCCACTGGGGTGTATCTCAACACAGTACATATCAGAACAACCTCTGAGCTGCCTCCCACCTTACACAATATCATCTTGTTTAGCAAGATAGAATTTGCCCTCTTTTTGTAAAATATCCTAAAATATGCCTTTCACCAAGTAATACATATATCCCTCCTAGTGCATCCCAAAAACAAGCTGTATCCTTTTTCAAGCAAAGCAGCCCATTATTTTAGGTTCACTTATCTCAGGTTTCAGCAGTGTTAAATAGGTGGAAGTCTTTGACTTTCTGGACACTGTTCCAATGCAAGTTAACCTCCAGCAGAACTGGTACTCAATTATACAGCTGAGTCGACTGGAACAAAGTCAGGTAAAGTGTGTTGTTCAAGGACACAACCCAGTGGTCTGACTAGGATTACAAGTCGAACACACTTACCACTCAGCCCCTATGCCATATCACCAAAGACACTCAAATTTGTCGGTGGCCCAGTGGCAGAGCAGTTAAAGTGTTCAAATTGTAATCCTAGGGTTGCGAGTTTAACCCTGGTCAGACCAGCACTGTGTTGTGTCCTTGAACAAGACACCGTAACTGACTTTGTTCCAGTCGACGTAGCTGTATAAATGAGTACCAGTTCTGCTGCGAGCTAACCTGCGATAGATCAGTGTCCTGTCCAGGAGGAGTCAAAGACTCTCATCCTCTTCACAACACAGAAACTGGAGATAAGCACTGGTCCTATGCACCACTTAGGCTCGAGAAATGGTTTAGCTTTCATCCAAAGTTTATTCGCCTAGTGAAATGATTGACATTTTTTTGGTCTCATAATTTCTATGTTGAAATGTTTCAGGCTGGTGGTTTTAAACTGCCCTTCATCGTTATGGGAGCAGCTTGTTGGGCAACCCTCCCGTTGGCTTGGTGGCTACTTCCTAAGGATGAAAGTATTTATATATTCCAGTCTCATGATTCTTTGGATGTTCTTTACATATCAATTCAAGTTCCTTGTCATTGAATTAAAATAAGAGATCAGATGATTTTAAAGTCCCTATAAAGCTTATTTTTTTAAGTTCCAGACGAAAAGTAGAACCCTTTAATAATAGTAATTTTCAAAAATAAAACCTTTTTTCACCATTCCTGTTATACTTTGAGACTTGAATCGTACAATGATGATGTAGCTGGAGGCATATGACGGAGCATGAGGCATGAAGCAGAGACAATCTTTTTTATCTCAAAAATTCAATTCTGGCTACAATAGTCACATTGTTATAACTTTAATCAATGATTTATTCCCTTGAAAATATTTGAAATAAAAACTTTATGACATTTTTTAACAGAAACAAAATGTTTTAAACAAAAGCCACATAGCTCACTGCTGCTACGTCACAGGTTAGCGGTCCCTGGCCTGCTCGGTCAAAATTTACATTCCGATCTTTTTCTGAGTAAAAATGGAAATTTTCTTTGGTTATTCAAATTTGAGTTCAAAGATGACAACAATTTTAATCCAAAAAGTAAAAAATTAAGCTTGATAGGGATTTTAAATCACAGCTCAGTTTCTGCAAAGTTTGAGTTCTGATCAAAACTTGGTTTGAATGATTTTTCTCAGCGGAGGATGAGGATGAAGAAAATGTGTCCTTGGTTCAGTTTATCAAAGTACCTGCAGTGACTCTGATGGGTAAGTATCATTTTCCCAGGGCTCATGAGCATCAGAACCAGAGGGGGGTAGGGGGGAGGGCCAGGGCACTGACCCCACAAAAATTTTGGTTGGGGGTGCAGCATCCCCTCCCCCCCCCTTCCAATCCCCCCAGGAATTTTTCTGGCTGACAACATGTACAGCAACTTTTGAATTGGAGTTACAGATTTTATAAAGAACTATTATAACTTTCACTGTGCCCCTAAATAAATTTTGTTTCTGCCCTCCATGTGGCTGGGTTGTTCAAAGGCTGGTTAACTTGGGTTGAGCCAAAATTCAAGCAGCACTTGCTTCTCAAAGGAAATGCTTATAATTGTCATAAAACACTGTTTATAAAGTTTTCCACAGAAAAAAGTTGTCAATTTCAATTTCAAACTTACAGCTCAAATCAGTCCCTAGATCTATAAAGCTAGATTCAAAACAAGAATATAGTATAAAATTTCTAAAAATACTTGGCTTTTAGTTTGTTAATGGTTAAAAAAATGTTCTTTTAGCTTTTGCTGAAAATTCCAAAAGAATGATCTTTGAGAAAACCTCAGAAGAATCTAAACAAACCCAAAAAGTTAGCAGTTGTGTTAAAAATGAAAAATTTGTTGTTTTTTAATTCTTGAAAAAAAGTGGATTTTCTATTCCAATGTTCTGGTAAATGTTTAAACAACTATTCCTCTCAGGGTCAGTGCCTATACATTGAAACTTTGCTTTGTTTCTGTTGTACAATGTTTATGGCCAAAAAAATTGTTGTCTTGTTGCTTGTTAATTAGGTTCAAATTTGAGCTCTTTACTGCATTCAAAGTTTGGCATCCGAGCTTATGTCCAAGGCCATGTGGGTCCCCACTAATTTATTTTGATGAAAGGAAAGTCTGCAGGGCATTTTAGAGTCTTTGGGTCACCAAAAAAAATACAGGGATCTTTTTGGGTATTGTATATATTACCCTTCATCTCAAATCAATAATAACAAAACTCCTGATCAATTTAATGGGTGAGCTAAATTCTGAAGTTTTTTTTTAATATAGAGTATGAACCTCTGTTGGACATCCCTCCCTCCCCCTCCCCCCTAATGAAACTATGTGAGCAAGGATCCTGGGCCAGGGCCAAGTTTTTTCTGTTTTTACCCCTTGACCTGCAAATTGAATTTACATCATCTGGGGTAGGAATCTTGGCATGTAGGTGTATGATCTATTTTACTAGATTTATCACAGTGACAATTTAGACATTGTACTCAACCGCACTCAGCTTTTAATTAAGATAAAATTTTGTTTGCACTTCCAGCTGTGCTTGCTGTTTCTGGTGGGATGTCTCTGAGTTTTCTTGAACCAATATTTGCACCCTACTTAAAAAAGGTAAGGTTAGTTTTTGATTCTAATTAGTTTGAGTTAGTATCTCTAGTACTGTTGGCAAGTTTAATGCTATCAAAACAAGGCAAAACAAAACGTACTGTGAAAGGAACCCCATTTGCCATACAATAATATTGTTAGTCAGAGTTGCTACGTTATTTTAATTTTTTAAAAACCTTTGAAGTCGAGGAATGTTGAGAGCATGGAAATGAGAACTGTAAACTAAAGAAGTGTTAATAAACTCTAGATGTATTAAATGGAACAATTCCATGTTTTGATCAGCATTGTCATCTTTAGAGGAGTTAAACTTTGACTTTCTATAATTAACCAAGTGCAAGTCTAAGATAACATGAGAAAGAAAAAACTCGAAAGTGCTCCGAGCTGGAATCAAACCCAATACAGCCTGATCACATGGCAAAGCTCTTACCACTGAGGCAACTACATTAGCATCATAAAGAACCAACAAAGCTGGGCAATCCCGACCCATGCCCACACTCCTCAGAATTGCCGATTACTCTAACAAGAAGTCCTGTCAATTTTCCTGGATTATTGAATCTGAAAATGATAAGCATGTATCGAGGATGAAAATCATCCAAACCGTAGTAAATGATAAAGAATATTCAAGATCTTGATTAACCTGACAAGATTCTTTGCAGGAGTTCCATTTGTCTCCATCTGTCATTGGCCTGGTATTTTTGGTTGGTTCTGCAACTTATGCAATCACTGCCCCTCTCATTGGCTGGCTAGGAGACAAAACCGTAAGTTATGCTGGTTGTTATGACCTCCTGGCTACTTTCTAAGCTTTGAAAACTTTGAAATTCTTTCTCAAGCCAAGATGCCCATTTGTTCGGCTTAAAAATTTAATTAGGTAGTTTGTAAGAGATCAATGGCCACAAGATCCTTTCTATTTCTTTTTATTTCTAGAAACAATATGTGCTGCTTATGACAATCGGATTTGTTGGAATGGCATTTGGTTATCTGGTAATAGGACCAGCTCCATTCTTAGAAGTAATTGGCTTAAAAAAGGGGTAAGTGTTGTCTTGTAGCATGAAATACTATGAATATTAACATACCCTTTACCTGAGGAACAAAAGTTAAGAATCCTATCCCTCCCCTGCTCCCCTAGTTAGGATCCCTGGTTAACCCTCCTTTCACCCGCATAGTTAGGATCCCTAGTTAGCCTTCCTTTTACCCGCATAGTTAGGATCCCTTGTTAACCTTCCTTTCACCCAGATAGTTAGGATCCCTGGCTAATCTTCCTTTCACCTGCATAGTTAGGATCCCTTGTTAACCTTCCTTTCACCTGCATAGTTAGGATCCCTTGTTAACCTTGCTTCGCCCACATAGTTAGGATTCCTGGTTAACCTTCCTTTCACCTGCATAGTTAGGATCCCTTGTTAACCTTCCTTTTACCCACATAGTTAGGATTCCTGGTTAACCCTCCTTTTACCCACATAGTTAGGATTCCTGGTTAACCCTCCTTTCACCTGCATAGTTAGGATTCCTGGTTAACCCTCCTTTTACCTGCATAGTTAGAATCCCTTGTTAACCCTCCTTTCACCTGCATAGTTAGGATCCCTGGTTAACCTTCCTTTCACCTGCATAGTTAGGATCCCTTGTTAACCCTTCTTTCACCTGCATAGTTAGAATCCCTCGTTAACCATCCTTTCGCCCACATAGTTAGGATTCCTGATTAGCCTTCCTTTTACCCACATAGTTAGGATTCCTGGTTTACCCTCCTTTCACCTGCATAGTTAGGATCCCTTGTTAACCCTCCTTTTACCCACATAGTTAGGATTCCTGGTTAACCCTCCTTTTACCCACATAGTTAGGATTCCTGGTTAACCCTCCTTTCACCTGCATAGTTAGGAT
>JAOBAT010140119.1:0-11632 GCA_026413305.1 Hydrozoanthus tunicans
TCACCCTGTCCTTGAGGAAGGACAGCTTTTGTTCCCCTTTTACGTAGAGGGTGACCGTGTGGGGCTTCGACCCCAGGGTTCTGTTGTATAGTTGGGCCCGTCTATGGGTCTGGAGCCTGACCGCCGAGGCCAGCAGGTCCTGGTGGTACCCCGGTCCAGTGGGGTTTAAACGGTGGGTCCTCCGTTGCCATTGATAGGTGGAGGTGCTGAGTAGCTGTCGGGCTTCCTCCGGCAGGCGGAAGTCCGCTGTGGTTATCGTGCGGGTGAGGACGTCCGCAACTGCCAACCGGCGTACAAAGAATGGGGAGGCGGCGTGCTGGAAGCCGTCCAGTTCCAATACCATGTGCATCATCTGGTAAGGTAAAAGGTTGTAAGTTAGTTCGTCGAGGGGCGCGCGGTCTTCTGGGCGTGGTCTGTCCATGGTAGTACGTCAGTTAAACGTCAGCATGGTCGTGGACCGGTTCGTTGCAGTCCATGCACATTCGGTGTAGTTGAAGTTGTTCAGCTGGCACAACGTTAACGTCTCGTTGATGAGAAGTTCGTCTCGTCAGGTACAGTATGATAACGAGAAGTGCAATCGTGTTTAAGATCGTGAGGCCAATGGTGACGTAAATTAGGATCTGTATCGTTGAAGTGTCACTGGTTTCGTGTATTTTGTCAACGTCTGTTCGTAGGTTTTGGAGCTCTAACTGTAACTGTCCATCTAGGCGTTCGTAAGTTTCGTCGAGAGAGTTAAGTGTAGTCTTGTTCAATTTGATTGGTGGTGGTATGTCGAGAGATTGGTAGTGTAACTCAAGGATATCAGTATCTTTCCCTGGCACATATGGTACATAGGTTATACTATCTGGTCTAAATAACGGTAATGTGATCTGTAACGTTGAAGAACAGGAACCGAGACCAGTTGCTAGTCCCGCTAAGGCTGCTTCACCACATGGCAGCTGGTAGATACCCAATGGTGCCATGGTAACGGTACTGTTAGACAGGCGGAAGGACTGTTGCCTTGTAGACAGGTAGTAGTGACCGCCAAGGTGCAGAAGGTCAGGACTGTGTCGGCATTTGGTCTGTTGGTGACTTCGGCTGAAGTCAAGCTCTGAGTCTGGAGACCACTGTAAGCCCAACCATACCACATCTCGCGCAAGCATTAGTACATTTGCGGAACATAGATATGTATTATCATTAGAGTAGCATTTGGTGAGAGTGTCGTCCTTAATGATTGTTTTAGAATTTGAGCATGTTACTAGTGCTAGTTCCTGGCGTGTTATGGGTCCTGAGTAACAAGTTTTGGCAAGTCTTTATCTTATCGGAGTTAAGTGTTCCGTTATACAGATAGAAGATTTATCCCGTAAGTTGGGCAAAGTAAAAAGAATATGCAATCCTATCCAACGATCGTTATGTTCGTACTCTAGAATAGGATTAATGAGAAGAGGATAGCCTTCTCTAAGTGCATTCAAGGTGAGAGTAAGTGACGAGTCTTGTTTCAATTGGGCAGACAGAGCCTCAATTGCAAAATGTGGCAAGTCGTTAAACCCAATAAGTTCTTTGTTTTGAAGTTTAGATAACTGAGTGATCGTGTCTTGTATTTCGATAAGTCTCAACATGGAGGAAAATATGATAAAAAATGTGATAAAAATTCCAAGGAAGAGTCATAGTGACAACGTTCAGTTTTAGCAAATCGATTGAGTTCGTCTTTCCATGTTTTGAGAGTGTAATCAATGGTTTTGATATTATCCGAAAGGTGATTCACTTGAGTCGTGATTCTATCAGTAATTTTCATCAAATAAACTGTTTTGCCATTCACTATACGAATTAGATTCTGTTCGTCCTGCATTGTTTTTATCATTCCCTTAAGTGTCTTCTTAAGTTCAACGATATGATTTGGCTCGCATGAGTGTCCCCCAGCTTCGTAAAGAAGCTTTGGGATCCCCAGCAGTCCGGCTGAACAAGCCCAAGCTGATCGTTTAGAGCGATCGGATAGCCACGCACGTAGATCACTGGATGGGCCATGACATGAACGCTTGGCCCAAGATTTGCATTGCTTAAGTGAATGATAATAGGCATGTGGACAGACCATTTGGACAGGTAATTTGGAAGTTGCCTGATACAATCGTGAAAGATAAGACCCACATTCTATAAGTCCAGAAAAACCTGGTAACGATAAAAGACGACGAGTAGCCTTGTTAGAACTTCTTAATGAGTTTAAAACTTTGAGCATAAAATTGTGTTGTGCCTTTGAGCAGGTTTTGGTTAACACTGGTTCGCGACCTAATTTGGAGGGCTTAAATTTAAGCAACACGTTGATAATTGTGGTGTCGTTAAAAGTAATGAGTGGCCGAGCGTTATGAGCTATCATTAATGAGGACGGGTAGAACGATAAGCGCTTGCCAGCGGCGTCAAGGTTATCGTTAGTGTTGGTCGTGATTAAGATTGGTATCTTGTATAAAAGTAATACAAGTAAGAGTTTTAACATGATGCTCACGTAGTCGTGGTTGGTCGAACAGTCGAATCTATGATCACAAAATAGGAAAGAAAAAAAGTCAAGAGTGTAGTTGGGAAGTTATGGTAGATGGTATTTGTTTGTCTATAAGTTACGTTGGTAGTAGGGGTGGAAATTCAGATGTTGTCCTACGAATTCTATAGCGGACTGGTAGCTTTGATATAATCGGTAGTTTCCTGTATGGGTCAAATGTATACCGTCCCTAGCTAAATAACGAAAGGGGTCCTGAGCAATGAGAGGGTGTTCCCAAAATAGGACCCATGGGAGGGGACGTAACTGTTGAGCAAGTAGTCGGTTGAAACAAGCAACCTTCAGGTTATAGTCGGGTGTCTGGGTTGGGATATTGCGTCTGGATAGTATGGCGCAGACAATGACTACTGGAATTCCTAGTTCATGGTGATATGAAGCGATAAGAGTATGAATTTGAGATACTAATGTGTGTGGTGGTAGGGAGGGATTAGCAACATCGTTTGATCCTATTTCTAGTATTATTATCTGGGGTCTGAGGTTTGTTAGAGTCTGTCGAACAGTGGGGTGAGTGAGGTGTGTAATAACACGACCGCCACGTCCGTCAATATGAACACGACAATTAGCCAAGTTAAGATTTGAGTTGATGGTGTGATTATTTGAGTTAGAGATAAAAATTGGTAGGCGGCGAACAAAAGAGTGGCCTAAAATAAGTATGTTATCACTCATGATGGCGTGGTGGCTGAGGAGAGGAAAAACAGAAAAGGATTGAGTGGACGCTAAGCTATTGGTTAAAGTTAGTTAAAAGTCGTTGGTCTAAAATGTTTTCCTCAGGTTCCCAAGTGGAGGCTCTAGTTGGGAAGTTAAGCCATTTAACAAGGTACTCTACTGTACCCTTACGTACGCGTTGGCGTAAAATTTTCTCTGCAGCAAAAATAGAGGTATCATTAGAGGACTGGGGAGAATTGGGTTTTCCCTGTGAAGCAGGGGCGGGGTCATGTTCTCCCTGAGTAGCCCTGGTAGGGGGAGGATCTCTCTGGGTGAGAGGGGTAGGGACGGGTGGGTCCCTTGAGTCGGGGGGTTGAGGGGTAGGTTCCTCAAAACTATCTTCTGGCATTTCGTTTTCACATAAAGTGTCTAATTCATCGTTATCGATGTTTCCTGGGGGGTATATAGGTCTATCTCCTGGGTCATAATAAGGTTTCATTCTGTTTGCATGAATTATGGCAGCGACCCTCCTGTTATCACAAGTACGTAAAACGAAATGTACAGGGGACAATTTTTCTACAACCCGGAAAGGCCCGTGCCAAAAGTGTCTTAACTTCTTTGATAGCCCTTTGGCGGGGGTAGGTGTGTAGACCCATACCCGACATCCTGGTTCAAATGGAGGTTCTGCAGCTCGCTTGTCGTTTTGGTCTTTCATTTTCTGTTGTGCTAATTGATTGTTGGCGAGTGCTATCTTATGTGCCCGTTCGATATTACGGACTATCCGTTGTCTATGTTCAGCTATTGAGCCCGTTAGATTAGTAGGGGGTAATAATGAACAGTCACACGGTAGTCGGGGTGACCTCCCAAACAAAAGAAAATAAGGTACCTCCCCTGTGGATGAGTGTAGAGATGTCCTATACCCAAAGAGGATAGAAGGAATGAATAAGTCCCAGTCTGTTTGTTTAGGGTTAGTGTACATGGATAGTGCATGGGCTAGGTATTCATTCATTTTCTCAGTTAGGCCGTTTGTGCAAGGATGATATGAAGATGTTTGAATTTTCTTAATGTTAAGAATTTGACATACTTCCTTAACTAGCTTAGACATAAAATTCTTTCCTCTATCACTAAGGAGTGTGCGTGGCGCGCCGTAGCGGCAAACAATTTCGTCTACCAATAGCCTAGCTATGGTGGGAGCATCAATGGTAGCGACAGGAAAGGCTTCGCACCATTTTGTGAGATACTCGGTGAAAACGACAATATGTCTGTTGCCGGACTCTGTTACTGGAAAAGGTCCGAGACAATCTACTCCGACTCGTTCCCAAGCTCCTTCGACTGGAATGGGAAGAACAATTGCTTTTTGCTTGTTTTTTGGAGTCTTTTTCATTGAGCAATCGACACAAGATTGTACCCAATGTTCACAGTCTTTGTACATGCCTTTCCAAAAATACCTTTCTCTAATTTTCTCATAAGTTTTATGGATTCCCATGTGTCCTGCTAAGGGACTGTCATGGCAAGCTATTAAAATCTCGTATCTCATTGTGGCTGGAATTACTAATTGTGAACGAAGCTCCTTAGTCCTACGGCCAGAGGGGTACCACCAATGATGGAGTAGTCCCTCGTCATCTAAATAAAAACTTTCATTTTCGAGCAAAATTCGACGCGCATGGTCATTGTTTTGAGGCAAATCCCCGGTTTCGAGGTAGCTAATTATTTCCCAAATGTCAGCATCTTTTCGTTGATGGTCTTTTATTTGCTCATAAGCAACACCCTCTATCTCTACTGCCCAAATATTTGTGTATGGGCGTCTAGATAAAGCATCTGCATTACCATTAGAAATACCTGGTCTATGTACGATATCAAAATCAAATTGTTGGATCAGAAGTGACCATCGAGCTAGTTTGCCTGTGGGCTCAGAAATGCTCATGAGCCATTGAAGTGCATTATGATCAGTAAAAATTGTGAACTTCCTGCCGTGTAAATATGGTTGAAATTTCTTAATTGCTGCAATTACTGCAAGAGCTTCACGCTCCGTTGCACTATAGTTTCTTTCGGCAGGGTTTAGATCTCTTCCCCCATAAGCTATAACTACCTCTCGTCCATTTTGGATTTGGGCGAGGACCATGCCAATGCCGTCAGCACTGGCATCGACATGAACTAGAAATTTCTCCTTGAAATCTGGATAAGCCAAAATTGGTGCTGAGATAAGAGCATTTTTGAGATACTCAAATGCGTTTGTGCAATCTGCAGTCCATTCAAATTTGTGTCCTTTTCTAGTTAGCTTGTTTAAAGGAGAGGCAATTCTCGCAAAATCTTTGACAAACTTCCTGTAGTAATTGCAGAGACCCAAAAAACTACGAACACCCTTAACATTCTTGGGCGTAGGAAATTCCTTAACAGCTGTCAGTTTCTCAGGGTTGGGGCGAATCCCTTCTTTGCTGATCACGTGTCCTAAATACTCTACCTTAGTACACCCAAAGTTGCATTTGCTAGGTTTGAGCTTAATGTTTGCCTCGCGAAGACGTTGGAAAACTGCTCTTAAGTGGTCTAGATGTTCATCGAAAGTTTTGGAAAACACTATGATGTCGTCGAGATAACATAAGGCAATTTTGTAGTTTAGATCTCGTAATACATGTTCCATTAGTCGTTGGAAAGTGGCAGGAGCATTGGATAACCCAAAAGGCATTACCTTAAACTCCCATAGCCCTCCATAAGTAATAAAAGCTGACTTTTCTCTTGCTGAGTCAGTCAGTGTTACTTGCCAATAGCCGGACATAAGGTCCATTGTGGAAAAATACTGTGCCCCATGGAGGGTATTGATAGTGTCGTCTATTCTAGGTAAAGGAAACGAGTCTAAAACTGTTATAGCATTCAATTTCCTGTAGTCTATACAGAAACGATCGCTCCCATCCTTCTTTTTGACCATCACAACAGGGAAGGACCAGGGACTAGTTGATGGTTGGATAATGCCCCCATCTAACATATCCTGGACGTGACTTTGTATAGTTTCTCGTTGTTTATCCGAGACTCTATAAGGTCTAAGTCGAATGGGAGGGTGATCCCTTGTGTCTATAGTGTGTTGTACTACTGACGTTCGACCTAAGTCATGGTTTGATTGTGCAAAAATATCAGAATGCTCATTAAGCAATTGTCTTAATTTATGCTGCTGGTCAGCGGTAAGCTCGGTGTTAGGTAAGGTGATGTCAACCTTTCCCTTCGGTTTTGCGGGCGCGGTATTCGTTGGTGTTTCGTCATGAAACACAGTTAGGATATTTGGATTATCCATTTGTGAAAAAGAGCCCAGATTAGTGTCCTTGTAAACTATGGTTGGATTAAGACTTGGATTGTACACTCGAATAGGTATCGTGTTTGTATCTGAGACACTAACAAGCGCGGCTGCTCCACTAATACCATATTGTTCAGCAAGGGTTTGTTTTGGTTCTAACAACCCTGTAGTACCTGGTAATATGTTATGGCTTACCCTAGCTTGTATTATAGTTTCTGAAAGCGGACCTAAAGTGACGGTAGAGGCAGCCTGGACCGTGTAGTAGACCACGGAGCCTGGGTTTGAGTCAGGCAGGACGCGGTCCTCAGCCACCGAAAAGGGGACTGGGACGTCGTCAAGCGTTAATGTCTTATCTTTTAGGTTAATAATAGAGTTGTAATGCTGCAGGAAATCATTTCCTAAAATGATATCATAGGTCAGACCATCGATAATATTAGTACAATGTGGGTAAATTTTATCATCGATGTTATAAGGTAACACCACTGTTCCTTTGATTGGAAGCGACTGACCACCCACTGATCTCACGGCACTAAATTTAGGTAGGTTCGGGGGGTGTTTCGTCGGCATTGGCATTTGTTCCCATAGTTTTGTACTAATCCCAGTGACTGCTGCCCCCGTATCTATGAGGAAAGTCAAGTCATTGCCAAAAAGTTTGCCTTGAATCGATAAATTAGTAGTACTTTCAGAGAAAAATATAGCACAATGTTCAGGGGGCAGTTCATTCGACAACCCTTCATCTAAAATATCATCAAAACTGCCTAATTTTAGGAATTTAGCACCGCTTTCGTCAATTAAGACGCGCGGAGCCTGGGACGAGGGTCGTCCCTCGGTGGCGTCTGCGTTTTGAAAGCAGTTGGTCAGCGGTTTCGTATCAAGTTTGTTTACACTCGCTATGTTAGGTTTTGAACGCGTTTTCTGTGAAATTATTGGAAAGAGTTCGTTTTCTGGTCTGTAAACTGTGCTACTAGAAAGGTTCGTGTCTACACTATTGCCATGTAAGGTCTTAACTCGCTCAGTATTTTCAATATTGTATAATTCATCTCGGTTTGTGCCATTTTCAGCGCTTAGTATTTGCCCATGGTTGTCTGTACTCGCTCTTTGTTTTACTTCGAAATTGCTAATATTTTGCCTTAGTTCTTTTAAACTGTTGAAACCTCTTTTGAATTCAAAATCTTCTGTTTTATGTTTATTTGTATCGCTTAGATTATCTGTTTCTTTGGTTAAGGTTTTCGTTAAACCTGTTTCGCTTGTTTTAGCGTGTCTGAACTCGTTATCTCTCAAATTGGGCTTATCTGTAACTGACAAAATGTCTTTTTCTTCGTATTCTAACTTGTGCGAGTATATTTTGTGTCGTTTAATTTCTTGGTGTTTCGTTAAAGAAGCGCTATTTTCATCATTATTTAAGTTATATTCGCATTGTTCGCTTAAACTCTGTGTCTCATTATTTTGAATTGGCGAGTGACTTAGTCTTTCTTCGTCTTCCAACTTTTGTTTATGTGACATTGTATCTGTCGTTTCATTAATCGAAATTGTATCGTCCGTAAAATCTCTTGAACCGTTTGTAGTACGCGCATTTCCTAGATATCCTATTTCTTGAGTTTGATGTTCGCTAACCGCGGCTATTTGGCTAGAGTTTCTTTCCTTCTGATTTAAATATGTGGGCTGTAATATTTTGTTGCGTTTTTGTTGAACAAATTTCTTTGTTGGTGCCCAAAAGAGTTCCTTAGTTTTAGTTTGTATACTGGCAAGACTTAGGCAATAGCCGAAAAGGCCAATCTGTGGTTGAAGCTTGTTGTTTATTGAAAAATCTCGGAATACTTTGTCATTGTTTGAGTCGTTGAATGAATCGTTAATGTCAGTATTTCTAGTAGTTCTTTCGTTCCCCATCAAAGTCGCGCCGATGTTTGATTCATCGACTGTATTCGAAATGCAAGGAGAGTTCAACTGAATGGTTTGTGTTAGAGGTTGCTCGATGACGTAAGGTGAAACATATTCACAGTCACTGCTGTTAACTTGCTCAAACACTATCGAGTTTAATTGGTGTTGTTTGACAGAAACATCATTAAAATCATTAGAGAAACATTTTGGATTTTCACTATTCTGGTTATCCTCACTAAAATGTTGTTGAAGTTTAATACTATCAATATCTCGCTTAATGGTTTTAGTTTCTACAGCTTGCGAAACCTCTGATTCAGTTTCTTTAAGAATGTTTTTCCTCGTAGGCACAAAATCGTTGTCGACAGTAGCTGCTTGCTCTACTGGTATAAGACTGATGTTTGAGTCATCATTGTATTGATCTAATTCTAACGTTGAAATACTTGAAACATGCGGTGAAAATTGCTGGATATGAAAAGATTCAGTTTCGTAAGCAAGTAAAAATTCTTCAATTGGATCGGGAAAACAATCTAGTTGTGGATATTCACTAAATATAAATGACTTATCTTCTTCTATTGGAGTACTTGTGTCAGTGTTTGAGTTAGGTAAACAAATAGTTTTTGAACCAATAGGAAGTGGGTTTTGCACATCATTTCTGTCAACACCTATGTGTAATATCCCTGAATTAGCATAGTGATCGTCTTGAGAAACTGAAATATGTTGTTCACTCTGCATATTACCGCTGTTAATGTTCGTAGTATTCTGAGAATTATTATTCAATTTTCCAATAGTACCAGTTCGACTATCGCTACTTTTACAATTAGGCGGAAAATTATCAGTGTCTTTCCTACTGACATTATGTTGATTGCTATGTTCTTCTAGATTACCCGGGGTTGTAATTTTTGAAGTTTCTGTAATGTTAATAAAATCGTCCTGTCTTCCACGCGTGTGCGGTTGTTTAGCTTCATATGTATATTTCCTAGTATTCATAAGTTCATAGTTTCGGCCCTTCGGAATTCCCCGAAACCCCGTGGGCCTATTCAGTTTAAATCCCTGTTTCGATTTTCATTTCGCCTCAGAACAGAGGAGCGGGCCTGAAAGCCTGCATTTTGACCTCTAGTCGGTATGCGAGGATCTCGCTGTTGTTTGCTATAACACACGCTGTGGTGATGGCCCACTTTCTTGCAATAAGTGCAGAAAATTCGACCATCTGTCGTTCGATTCGAGCGACCAAAGTCTCCCCTGGTATTATAAGAAAATCTGTCCCTTTTGAAACCCTGAGCTGAGCTATAAATAGGACGGTGGGGCACTTGATTTGACCCGAATTTGTCCTGCTGGTTAAAACGGCGTAATGCGCGTTCAACCGCTTGGTCTATAAGGTTTGCTTGATCGTCATAATTACTCCTATTTCTCATGGGTTCCCTTGGGGGAGGGGAAGGACGAGTTTGTCCTGTATTAACCCCCCTATCGTTAAAAGCATTGACACTGGGTGTACGCTCTAAGGCTTCTAGTTTCTCAGTGATTTTGGCCTGTGAAGTAACTAGCGTTTGAAGCGCATTGATTGTTAGTTCACTCGAGCCGTCCATAGTACATTCATATAGAGTGGCTATGGATTCAGCTTCGTTAAATGTTTTAGGACTTTGTAGAATCGTGTGTCTCCTAACACAAGGCAAAAGACCGGAAATAAAATATTGCATGTGTTCCGATTCTGGTATTGCTAGCTGCTGAAAATAGCTTCTTAGTTTTGAAACATAATCTGCAACTGACTCTTTGGGTTTTTGTTTCAGCTGCGAAAAGCTAAGCCTTAATTGCCAACGTTTTGCGTCGGAATTAAAATGTTTAAGCATTAATTCTCTGAGTTCGGCATAACTCGCAAAACTGTCCTTATCTACTCCATCATACCATATCCTAGCGTTATCCGTCAAAAGCATAGGTAAGGCAGCTAACTGACGTTCGTCTTTCCAACCACAAAACCCTGAATAATACTCAAAATCGCGCAGAAAAGTTTTTATATCATCATTTGTCCCTGCGAACTTACGTGGTTGAAAAAGGTGACTCCCGCTAGAAGCACTATTGTTCCCTAATTGTTGCGTAAGCGCTGCTAAATTCAGATTACTAGCCACTTGCGTTTCATTAAGAGTTTGCTTCAACTCGCCTACAGACTGAGTTACTAAGTTGCGCAATTCTTCCCCTAGTGCTGAAAGATCGTCTGACGAAGCCATGTTTGTATTAGTTGAAGGTTTAAAAGACAAAGATTCTAGATCTATTGACTGTGGTTGAGCTGTCTTAGAATTTAGTTCAGGCTCGTAAAAAGTAGCGGTTTTCTTATTTTTACAACTTTTACACTTATCGTGCTTGGGCGGCTGAGCCAGAATGACCTTTTGATTTCGTAAAATCAGTTTGCAAAACAAAAGAAGACCACTTAATAGTAATTATCGAAGGAGTGAAGTAACAATGTATATTTACGTAGAGTAAATTGAAAATTCTGGCCGAAAACTTGTTTGAAGTGGAAAGAAAGCGAAAAAATATCAAGGATCTGTTCGTACAGTGAAAGGAACACGGTTGATCATAAAAAGTCGTAAGGTATAAAAACGAAGTTCGTTGAAAAGTAAATTACTATTCGGTAACCGAAAAAGGCCTAATTTGTTCGTTATTGAGACATTAACAACCTACAAGAATCGACCACTGTGTTTGCCAATAAATTCCTAATTCCTATCTCAAGCCTAAAGATTTTTTTTTTTTTTTTTTTTTTTTTTTTGGTATACGAACAAGATGATCGCGAAGGTTTACATATACTTAAGGTACCAGTTTATCGCAACATGGATAGAAAACTAGTGAACAAAAACTCGCGAAAAGAACCAGCATTAAAACCCGCAGTTACGCCAAATTGAAAAGAATAAAATTGAAACTAGCGTTGCGTTTAATGAGCCAATTTAACAAAGCTTTTGCGGTGAAATGAGTGTGTATCGTAACCTTAACAATACATAAGGGAGAGAAATCTTAACCAAAATATTTCCGCAAATGCACATAACACTGCCAAAGACATGAAACGGTGGACATACCTGGTAGTGGCCTGACTTGGGTCTTTGTCTTGATACGGCTAGCTTGGCACAGCGGCACGGAACTTGATCTCGTCAGGGAGGTTGGGATGGACACAGCTGGCTTGGCACAGCGGCACGGAACTTGATCTTGTCCGAGAGGTCGGGATGAACGCTGTTTCTCCACTAGTTGATAGAATAGGTTCGGCATACGCCGTTCCAATCCTATACTGGATAAGGGAATAGCCAAACGGTAGAGCACACAGT
>JAOBAT010140130.1:0-11632 GCA_026413305.1 Hydrozoanthus tunicans
TAGTAGTAGTAGTAGTAGTAGTAGTAGTAGTAGTAGTAGTAGTAGTAGTAGTAGTAGTAGTAGTAGTAGTAGTAACCAGCCGCTTGTGCTTCGCTCGACAGCAGCATTTATATTGTTCTCACAGCAACTGAAACGAATTCGAACTCTTTGACAGGCAGAAAGGACTGGTCGCCGATTTAAAAAGGCTCGCAAATTTTAAAATCAAAAGTTAGACATTAAGAATATTGCTAAAGTTAAAGGGCCCAACGTTACTTGAAGATTTTGAGAGTGAGAAAGAAATTCTCGTTAACAAGTTCAAAATTGTAGACAAACTGATAAGGTCTGTGTCAAATACATACTGATCGTTGATAACAGGTTCGACAAGTTATACGAGTCTCAAAACTTTTTGTTAAGATTTCATTGGCTCTCGGTTTGTCCTAAACTGATTCATTTATTTTATTCAAATCCGAGTAATAATTTTGAGAATTTGTATCAAAGACAGAAAAAGTGCACACAAACGGAACACAATAGCCTAAAACACACCAGCTGCTACAACAGCAAACAGGATTGAAAACAAGTTCTTGATCCTCTTTTGTTGCCCCAGACGAGAGTAAACTGAGTGGTTGTGACTTTTTTGTTCTTGTTTTAACACATCGCTTAATGAAAAGTATTTGTTTCAAAACAATGTGTCTGGTTCGAATGACAAGTAGGACATCAGAACAACGAATCGAATCACTACAATTCGCTGAAAACCGCAAACTAATTTACCCAAAACATTTTGATCAAACACGAAAATCGCATAAAACATCAAGTTTGAAAAAGTCAAGCTTGTTATTTAAAACCGGAAAAACATTTTTTTTGCCAAAAGCCCCAAAAACCGATTGAAGAATATCAAGGAAAACCACAAATCGCAAAGAACAACCAAACCTACCGTCCTCTTACATTTTACCCCTCCTCTTAAGTTTGACCTATTTAAATAGTTTGCAGCAAAGGCAGTTATTAGCATTATCTATATATTTTTTGCTTATACTGTTTTATATTTTTAGTATATTTAATGTTTTATTTTGTTACGGTTGAACGAACCGCAATTTCCTTGTGTCTGAAGTATCTATATTCATGAAGTGAAAACATATTGGTTTTTCTAAGTAATTGAAGCAAATTAATGGTCTCCTCCTTTCTACTAATGCATTTTTTGATTACATTTTATTGATTTCATAATTTACTGATTTATATTTTCTATAAAAGGAGAAAGTTGTAAGAAATCAGAAAACGTTACGACTTTCCTGAGAGTCTTTTCTTTAAAACATCGAAAAGAACTTGTGAATACTACTACTGCCTCATTCGAAAAAGCGTGGACTTTTGTACCTTAAAGACAAAAAAAATTTCATCTTTGTATCTGAACACTAAAGCAAAGGCAAGAAGAATCTTAGAAGACGGTTTTTTCTAGACTGACTTAATGCATTTCTCCATCTCTTAAAACGAAACAAAAAAACCTGGCTTTCTAAGTATTAAAGCCATCAAACTGTACTAACAATCCACGTGAAATACGTAAATCAGTTACACGTAATTTCCCATGCAAATTTATCGGATTTGTTACCCGTGAGAACATGATGAATTGCTAAAGGTGTCAAGTTTTGACAGCTGAAAAAAAACACCCTCACTGTACGGACGTGACTAATACGCTTTTTAGACTACAGTATTACATGTAGCTGGCGGATCGACCGGTATTTTAAGTGCCAAAAATCGGTTAATAACTTTGATGTATCTAGTTTTTTCTTCCTATATAACGGTCCGTCATTCGGTAAAGATTTGAAGTTATCTGCTTGTTGCCGACCCCTGCATGTGTAACACGCGGTAAAAGTTAAGCAAATGCAATTTTATTTTTAGTGAAACAAAATTTGTTGCGCAAAGTATAAGTTGTAGCAGTTAAAGGCGATGAAGTTAATAAGTAAGAAAAAGAGTTGAGTCTATTATTTCAGATTACAGACTAGTTAAACGCCTTCAAAATGGAATAGGATTATTATTTCCGGAAAGCGACTTTAAAAACTGACATTCAATGGAAAAACAAGTAAACCAACACGCGCGTGTATGAAATATCCCAAAAAACGGAAAAACCTGTCAATTTGTTTGTAATGAACTGATGCCACGTTTTAACCAAGAAAGCGTTTCAAATATTGTAATAGCACTTTTACAGCTGCAAAACTGAAAATGTCCAAACTTTCGGAAATAATTCAGTACTATTTATACACTTACATAACTTTTAATTAACAGCAAATTCTTTAAACGCTCATTCAAGCTGCCTGGTGTTATGAAATAGCTAGGATTGATTAACAATATCAAAGATAAACTCCTTCTCTTAGCGGTAATGTTATGGTTTTTACCCGTGTTGGTTACCAGAAATGTCAAGTAATTGAAAAAGGCATTTACAGGAACTGATGGCAGACTTTTCAGGAGTAGCGCGAGCAGTTTGGTTGAACGTAACCGATGCCACAATCGGAAATCAAGTTTCAGACGCGTTAAATTTTGAATTCTAAACATTGAACTTCATAAATTGATTCAAGAGTGCTTCAAAATAATAAAATATCCTTTATATTGCCAAGTAAAATGTATAAAAGTTTGTATAAAGCTTTCTCGGAACTCAAGCGCTCCCATTCGGGTTTTTCCCGCCAGATGGCTTTCGAGTTGCTCATGCACCATCTTGAAAAAAATGGCGGCTGAATCGAAGAACTTTCGTTTATGTTTCGACGCCAACCTTACTTTTAAAACAAAGTTAAAACGTAAACCAAGCAAACAGAGCTTAACTTAAACTTAAACTTTCATTCTTTATGAGTCGAAACAAAGTAACTCACGGCGATTTACACGGCCGCCTCTAAGTTTAAACCAATGCATTAATTCACTATTCACCGTTTTGGCGAGCTCGAAACTTTGTTTTCTTTTCGCTGTACACTCCTTTTTTAATTCATTGTTTTTACCAATTTGCCCCGCGTAATGTCCTGTATTGATAAATGATTGTTATTAATCCTTAAATCTGCCATTTTCAAGTTGAAAGCTACAGCAAATTTAAAGCCGGTAGGCAGTAGACAATTTTGATGAATCCGGTTTATAAAATGATCTTCGAGTAAGGTAACTTTGCAATGTTCTTGATTTGGGCCATTGTGAGAATAGTATTAACGAGTAAGGTAAGAAATGAATGATTAGGAAAGAAACAAAAGTTTTAGTAGCATTTACTATCGAATACGAGAAACATTAATAAATCGAGAGTTTTCAGTTTTGTCAGAAACTTAGCAAATAGTCTGAATCATTGGGTCGGGTATTTCTTTAAAAAACATAACCTTGTTTGCGGTCCCTACAGCTAGCGAAGAATATGATTTTCTTAGTTCATTTTGTAGTTATTTGGTGTTTTCATCAGTGCCGGGTTTGTGTGCTTTTGAGCAACAACTGACATGCATGGCTCGTGCATGCCTTTCGGCTGATGAAGAGAGTAATACAGATGAACGGTTTAAATTGAGTTTTAATTATTTGCCTATTATTATTTCTTTATTGCCTTTTCAAATTATTTTTAGTGGAACAATATATCAGGAAGAAAATATCCGTCCATTAAATAACATTTATATCAGTATCAATTTTGTCCGCCAAATTAATAGAGATGAATAAAGACATTTGTTGTTTGTAGTTCACTCGCTTTGAATATATAGTTGTCGATACCCAATCCGTGGGACTATAGCTAAAGTCTATACTACTAGCGTAAAGTAGAAATGTGCTCAAGTAGCTTTGCAATTGATGTCTATAAAATATTTTTGTATATTAGAGAAATTTCACTTTATTTTTTACTACGTGTTATTTTTCCTAAGAGAATGGAAAAATGGAAAAAGAAAATGAAGCTAAAAGGACGAACTCGCAGTTTGCACGCCGTTTCACCTCATTACTACGTGTAATTTATGTGGTTTTGAACGGTTTTTAACAAGTAACGAAAAATAAGCATTTTAGAGTAGTTTTGAGTGATTTTGAGCGAAATCTTAAAGCTAAAACCTGTCGATCCTCACGAGTCAAAGATTGTATGACACTTCCACCATACTTCACCAAATTTTGCAAAGGTTAATCAAATCTTCGGTGATTTTTTCAATATCGGCACTAACATGTACTTCCGTAGTTTGTGTCTTTTTCTAACTCTAAAATTTGTTTGTTTTCTGAAAAATGAAATGAAACACCGCTTTGCAGATAGTCATTTCTGTTGATATTTTTGAGGGCTAAACGTTTCTTTGAAAGGAACGAAAGTTTACCCAGCTGACCTCATCTGTCCCGTGACAGAAAACGTGTGAATCTTGCTGTCTGTTCGGCTCCAACACACATCCGTTGTTTAACAAGCTATCCCGCTTGAAGTAAGACGAAGATCTTGAACAAGGAGATAGCCGTTACATGAGAAGAATAACAGAACCTGAGCTGGGTTTTAACTGCCAGAAAGCACTAACACTTTTAAACTATGACCTCAAGTAATTCTCGGCATACGTTTTTACTGCTTGTTGCTTTTGCGGCCATTTCTTCTGTTCTGACGAGACCACTCGGTGAGACTGAAGTTCGGGGATGGAAAGACAAGCATAAAGAGAAGCCAGATAAAGACAAAAATCATGGCCGCGGACCTCCGGCTTGGGCGATGAGCCACGGGGAAGGAAAAACCCGTAAAGGTGAGTTCGCTCTTTTCTCGTTTTATTTGTTAAATGATACTTTTAAATTCTTAGAGAAACCTACGTTCACTTGAAGGCTTAATAATGTAAACACTTTTTTTAACTTTTTAAGAAAAAAAAAAGAAATTTTTGCTAAAAAAAGAAAATAAAAAATGAATTGGTGAGAACATTTCTGTAGAATAAAAGAGTGCATGCTTTATTGTATAATACGTATAGTCACATTGAAAGCTCTTTGTATCAAACATACAACAAATGTAGTGAGAGTTTTATGCTTTGAATACAATTAACGAAACGTATATAAATTTCTTCCCGCGCAAGAAAATCGCAAAAAGTTCTAAGAACGTAAGACTTTCCGTCTCCAACTCCGCTTTTAACTGCGCGTGGCTTACTACACCCTGCTTGTCACATGTTTTTCCGGTTACTAGCCACTTCGACTTATCTCATAGTTACAAATTGCAGTTTACTGTACATTATATCCTAAGAAAAAGACACAAGCATTTTTAACACGAACACAAGCTTGATATTTTACCCCTGTTCACGAACTAGCTCACGCGTCCTTCTTTGATTTTTTTCTACACAGGACAAACTTTCGTACTTAAAAGGGATTATCATGCACACGCTATTTTTCTGTTCTTTCGTGCGATTTTGTAGTTAAACACAGCAACAAAAACCTATACGAGTTGATTGTCTCATTCAAACGATTGTACATGTAATAACTATAAATGACAGTCAAAATGTGTTTACGCCAGATATTTTGATTCCGTTTTGTCTATGTTAAAAAGTGTCCGTTCTTTGCTACCATCACAGAGCTTTGTTACTTTTCGGCGGGATAAGATTTTAAGGGGTTTTTTGTAGACACATAACTGAATGATAACTAACACGAGAAAGTGTTGATCTAACAGTCAGTCTGTCAAACGGCCAGTTCTCTTTACACAGTCTTCGGTTTCTTCTTTCAAACGTCAAACCCTCCCACGACTGCTGCTACTCAACACCTCTGAGTTAGGGCTTTGCTAACTTGGTGTGTCATAAACAAACGCCGAACAAAATAGTATATTAAACAAAATTTAAACTCGAGAATCAGCACCTTTTAATTGTGCTAAAATTTCAGAAAAACAAGTAAACACCACGAGCCCCTTTGATTCTCTTACCGATACATACAATAATTACTAAAATTTTTGTCTCATCTCCTAGTTCTATTCAGATGATTTCCAAGACATTTTCTCTTGTCGTTTGTTTTGTTTGTCTCTTTCTCTGTCATATTGCTGCTCGTGTAACGTGCTAATGTATTCTTCCACAACATACTCTAATAATTATTCTTATAGACCGTAGGCCGAGGTACCTGGCTTGATTAGTTTTAACTACCATCAAGTACCTTGCACTCCTTTTAACCATAAACTGAAACAAATATATAGTATTATAATTTGTTGCATGTAATATTTCGAGTGCTCAATAAAGTGTTGTTGTACAACAAAACCAGGCATGAGGACGAACTGCCAACCGCGTTGTTTAAAACAAAATCAGGTCAAAGATTGTTTGAGTACAGACGGTGTGAAAACGCTGAACAATTACCCGAAACAATTGAAAGGAATGTCACAGGATTCCTTCAAAAACAAACTTAAAACTGTACTACACAAAGAAACTTTGTAGCTGTTAAGTTTTTATACATTCAGTCTTTATACACAACAATTCAATTTTAACATAGTTTTAAGTCAATGTTCAACTTCAAAGTAGTTTAAACGAATAGCCATTTTTTCTCTTTTTAATAGTTTTGTAAGTTTGTTGTTAAAAAGCTCGTTAGCGAGCAGTATGATAACAAAAAAGAGATACTCTTGCATTAGCATAGCTTAGATTAACGAAGTTACAACACTCCATCAACTAATCGCTATGTATCAACGCCAGCCTTAGTACATACAAACACGACCGCCTAGATTCATGGGAATTTACATCTATTCACATTCATTTGTGAGCATGCGCATATGGCAAGCACACCTTGAGCGCGTAAAATTCTCGCACTACCAAATGGCAGCCCAACATTTTTTTCTCGAGAGGATAAAAGATACTTTCTGATGCAAGTTTTCTCCTTATATAAGATTTGTCAAAAAAATTGTTTTCAATAAATTTTGAAATGTTTTTAAAAAAAGGATGTGACAACTTAACTTGTCAGCTAAAAAAGCACGAAAGATCAAACTTTGCCCGCGCTTTCGTAGTTAATTAAAGTTACAGTATGTTTGAGTTGTGATTTCATTTGCGTTCTTGTAAGACGGGTCTTTGCCGTTTGACCGGGCTGCAAAGGGTCTGGTGGCAAGTTTTAACAATTGATTAATGTTTGAATAACAATCCTTTGCAGGTTTCTTAGACGGAGATATCTTACTTGACAACGCAACGCTCGCTCTACAAAAACAAGCGCTAAATGGCGGCCCGCTGACAGCACGTACAGCGGTGTTACCAAGAGGAAGCGTTCATTTGTGGCCCAATGGTGTAGTTCCGTATGAGTTTGACAGTACTTTCAGTGAGTGAACTAGATATTGTACGCCTTTAGAGAAAAAGAAAGCGTGAGCTGGTTAGGACTTGTAGCATGTGCACCAGTCCAGCTACACAACCTGTTCTCGGCTTAGACTGGGTGGCGGAGAATGTGTCAGTTGCTGTCCACAGTTTAGAGAAATGGTTTAGAAAGCGAGAGAGAGAAATTGCTTAACGAGCGAGAGAGGCGATTTAGTGAGCGAGAGATATAATATAGAAAGCAGCAGGGAGAGAGATTGTTTAGAGACATTTTGAGATAATTTAGAGAGCCAAATAAAGATGGTTTGTTAATCGCTAGAACACTTACAGTCAGTAGGACTGAATTGGGAAACTTTTACAGTATTATATTTAGTTGTACAGTTTAGTAAATTTGCATTATTGTAAACTTTTTATACTTGCATATTTTGTTATCTGGTCGTAAGGAACCGAGATAAAGGACGAGCCGTGTTCACCAGAGTTCTGTTCAGTTTTCTGAGCACGAAACACGCATGCGCACTGGGCAGTTATATTCACTACTTTGCACAAAAAACTTGAACTGTATAGAGAAGTTTTGTAGCTGCATTTTCAAAAACACTCTGAAATATAGAGAGCGTCTGAAATTGCATTTTAAACAGTTTTGAGCAACTTTGAACTTGCATATAAACAACAAATACTGTGGTCAAGGTCATCGGACTGGGGAGGGTCGAGGTAGGGGGGGATGTGCCCCCCTCCCCCCCCCCCAACTCTTTCCTGCCAGAAACTAAATTACTTTTCTTTAATCAGGCGGCCATTCCTCGACAGTCAGTGCCATCAAATCCGCCATGGCGAAACTGGAACAGTTCTCGTGTGTGAAGTTCGAACCCAAGACTAGCGCAGAATCGTACTGGATTCGCTTCACCAGGGGGGCTGGGTGAGGATTCTTTTGCTACAGCAGTTTAAGTTAAGGATTTTCTTCTACTGTTGGTCATCTAAAGTTCGGTTCACACGTTGACTTCACACGTGACCGAAATTGATTGCCGAAAAAATCCTTGTATATCTTAATCTTGAAGTCAATCAATTTGCACAGATAAGTAAGATCAAAACAGCGGGCTTAGCTTCTGGTAAGATGCGACTAAGCCGGTTGAATAGATCGTCATTACTTTAGTATTCAAAATCGAACTTGAAGTACCGCCAAATATGAAGCCTTCCAAAAATCCTAACTTTAAAATCCCTGAAATAAAAGGTTTTATACAAAAGTTAAAGAACTTTTACAGTTTAGAAAAATCTGTTGTCGAGCAAGACAAAAAACTAACTCTTGTTATAAACACATCGAAACTTAAGCTTTAATTCAACAATACCTGATAAGGCACAGTTTAGCTTTTTCTTGTATATCTTTATCTTAGCTTTTTTCTTTCACATAATATTATTTTACTTAACATGTTTGTTCAAAATATTGAGGGCGTTATAGCTTACCCATCGCACAAGTCCCAAATGTATAATTATACAGAGAGAAAAATATTGGAACATAACGAAATAGAAATAACTGCTGTGAACACAACTAACATGTACACTTTACCAGAAGTACAAATTGTGTATTAAATTACGAAGCTTACAACTCCGAGATTCTTATTTGTGTTTGTGTGTACACAAACCAGGTGTTCCTCATACGTGGGCCGCCTACAGGCTAGCCAGCCGGTGTCTATCGGGGCCACCTGTGGCTACGAATACATCATACTTCACGAGCTGTACCACGCGTTAGGCTTCTTTCACACCAGCTCACGACCCGACCGAGACTCGTACGTGGTAGTGCACAAAGACAACATCATCTCAGGTTGGTGGGTGTCTTTAGTGAGTAGGTACCATCACCATCATCATTTTAATCCTTTTTAACATCATCAGTGTTCTGTGATAACATATAATCTCAGGTTGGTGGCTGTCTTTAGTGAAAATGTACCATCACCATCATCGTCATAAACATAATCATTTTCTTTTTTAATTTCATCAATGTTCTGTGAGAACATATCATTTTAAGTATGTGGCTGTCTCTAGTGAATATGTAACATCATCATCATCACCAACAGCGTCACCATTATCATTTTCTTCCTTTTTAACATTATCAATGTTCTGTGGTAACATACCATCTAAGGTATGAGGCTGTCTCTAGTGAATATGTACCACCACCACCACCACCATCATCATCATCATTAACATCATCAACTTTTTCAACATCATCAATGTTCTGTGTTAACATAGAGAATAGGTAACACCATCAGCAGCAGCAGCTTCTTTTTCAACATTAACAACATGTTCTTTGATAACATGTCTCCATCTCAGGTATTTAGCTGTCACTAGCATATAGGTACCATCATCATCTTCATAATCATTATCATCATTATCTTTAAGGATGCGCGACGTGATCTATTCTTAGGGAGTGCTCTAACCATATCTATTTCATTCTTCGTACTTTGTCGCTTTTTCCCTCTATGTTAGTTTGACTTCTCATTTCCTTCTTTGAGATTCTCTCTGGCCATGCTGTTGCCTCTCTTACCGTCATTTTTTGTTTAACAAAATGTTTTTACACTTGCCCTATAAGGTTATGAACACAATTTTGATATGTACACCGAAAGTCAAGTTGAGACTCTTGGTACTCCATACGACTACAGTTCCATCATGCATCTCCCTCGACAATCTTGGTCTAAGAATGGAATGAACACAATTGAGTCCCGCAGAGGGTCAAGTGTGAAAATCGGCGAGGCAACAGAACTTTCTCCCATAGATAAACAAATGCTGAATGATTTGTATGGCTGCAACAGTCCAGGTTAGCGTTTTAGAATCAAATGTGGATGTAAATGGAAAATGCTCCCAATTGGAGAAAAAAATACTTTTCATTGAACATGTTTGGGAGAAATTTCTACTTTTTCTTGGGACTAAGTCGCGCAAGGTTAAGTGGATGAGCCTTCAAACCCCACAGTACAGGACACAAACCCACCGCAGTTTTGCCTCCAGCTGTTAAATTGACAAAAACAAGTCGGTAAGAACACATTGGAACTACATACCGACAGTTCGAGAAGAATCTTAACAATTAGATAAAAAATAGACTGCCAGTTTTTCTATTAATTTACTAGATTCTGTATCTATTTACGGGTTACATACTATGTTGTTATGTTAACTGTTCTTAATAAAAATTATCATTATAAATTGTCGGAAATTATCTATGTGTTGTTTTATTTATATAAATAATTATTATTATATAATGATTCTATTCGTCTATCTCTTCATCGAAAGCAACGTTTTTAGATGTTGTCACTCTTTCCCAAAGTCTTACGCAATGTTATTCTTATGTAGATAAAAAAATTAAGTTATTCCAATTGCGCGCGTCGGATATGATATGGTAAATAGCCAAAGAGAGTTTTTCAAAACTATTTACCCTAATCGCAACTAAAGTTTATTCTGAGCCATAATTCAGCGTTGCTACACTACTTTTAGTTTCCATATATGGTCAATTCGGTATATAAGGAGGTTAAGTGAGTCAATAAGAATGCGAGAAGCACATTATTCGAGGCTAAAGGTTTGAATAGCGATTATTTCCAATATTAAAATTTTTTAAGATGGTTTTTGTATCCTCGGTGGAATAATTCATACTTTTTAAAATGAAAATTAACAATTAATTTTCCTCATGCACTTTTAACACGATTGTTTTAGGTTGTTATTACGAGCTTGGAATGAAGAGCAAAACCATCCCAGATAGTGACGTAACAGCCTATTCACATGCTCCTTATGCGCAGGCGTACTACGCTCGACTGCACAGGAAGGATGGGTATGTGGGGGCTTGGTGCGCAAACTCCATTGCTTACGGCGAGTGGTTACAGGTGTGTGCTGTAGGTAACACTTTTGGGAATGACCATAAAAGGGGTGTTGACGGAAGCACCGCTGTTTGCTGAGTGTCAAAATCAAAATTTAACAAAGAAACTGACAGAATGCTGTGCTTTCTTTACTTAACAGATCAACTTGGGAAAAGTTAAAAGAATTACCGGTATTGCAACCCAGGGGAAGGTAGACTTGATGGAGCCTGCTTGGGTGACGAGCTACCAAGTACAGTACACCGACGGTCAGTACTGGTATTGGTATAACGCTGGACAGGTGAGCGCATGCGCAGAGAAGTATATATCACAGGTCAATTTCATTTCAAAAGCCCGCGTTAGTTATTAACCCAACCAATCATGGTAGTCAATACATCCAACCAATCATGACAGCCATTATACTGACACCCAGCCAATCATAGCAGTCATTACATCCAACTAATCATGGCAGTCAACGCGCGCATTTTTATCGCATCTTTCTCAAATTTAGTAAACCAAAGTTTCTTGAGTAATAATAATACACATTTATATAGCGCTTATACATAAGTTCTAAGCACTTTACAATATTTTAAAACTGAAAACTAATATAAAACTAGGGCTCGTATATATAACTACTATGTCACTAATGATAAA
>JAOBAT010140141.1:0-11632 GCA_026413305.1 Hydrozoanthus tunicans
GTATGTGCCGCCACCCACCACCTCCCCCGACAAAATTGGGTTCCTTAAAAATACCATTGTTTTGACTTCTTCCCCTAAAAATAGACTCAAACGTGCACAAACTATTTTTTGCTATGTATGTATTTTTCCATCAGAACTTTTGCTGCGAAATACCGAGCTGCAACCGTTTTCTTGGCTAATACTCGCACATCGGTACGACACTTTGACGAGCAAATTATCAGCGATCACCTTTCTTATCAGGACTTGCAAGTTAGGGCTGTCGTGTTTCTATTAGTTTTATCTTGGCCTGGGTCTAATGGATTGTTGCCGCTTGTCTGCATGCGATTGAAAGTATCATATAGGTTTTGGATACCACACGAGAGTTTAGTTCTTCTGGCGATCAACCAGTGAACTTACCCTCCGCCCAAGAGCATCTTGTGAGTGAGGTAAGGTCTTGAACATTAACTAGTTTTATTCGTTTTTCTTCCATCTGCAGAATTGTTTGGTTGATCTTAACTACCCGTACCCTTCCTTCAAATTTAATCTAAAAAGTTTGAACTAGCAAGCCCCAGATCGAATGTATACGTAAAAAAATAGCAAAAGCAAACCAAAATTTTATAACTTGTCATGTCGATAAATTGTCCTTTTTGGTACCTTGTAAACCCAAACTATTCAAAACAAGAAGAGATTCCAAGAGTTCAAACGTCTGCCTTTTCATAGTTAGACTGGCACAAGCAGTTGCTGTACGTGGCACATGAGAATCGTTTTTCACTTCTGACTTCCATGCCTCATTAACCATCAAACTATTTCTGTTCTTTCAGATCGAAATATTAACATATGACATATTGCAACTTTTTAACATGTTTTCAATAGAATATGGTTGCATCATTTACTCATAGTCTGTAGAAATTTCTCGATTTGTTGTACGGAATGTTTCGTTTTAAGTTTGAAGAAGTGGATCGTGTATCTCTGCCAGAAGTATTTATCCAAAATCTGTTTCTAATTGTTTCAATAAATCATAAACAAAACTGTTTCAGTAAACAAAAGTTACAGCTCTTTTAATGAACTAAAACTGTTGTGTTTTTAGAAGAATTTTAAAGGCCAGCTCTCATACATAAAATCTAGTTCGAGTAATTACAAACAATGACACAGTGTCTTGTAGTTAAGCTCTTGAGGTTCTTTCTCAAGCGCAAGCTCTATTCACATGGAATTTTTTAACCATTTTGGGGCTAGAAAAATAAAACAAAACAAGAGCTGTTACTAAAAAGTTTTTTTATCATTCTTTGTTAGTTTTTGTTGTTTTACGTTTTTTCTACGTATGTGCTAAAATTTTACGTACGTTTTTCTTATTCTACGTATGTACTAAAATTGCCGTCTTTATCACAAAACATTTTGACAAGAATCGAAAGACTGAACGAGAGAAACTAGCTAGGCAGACTTCAGCTGTCCGACTGTCGTCTAGATCTTTCTTTTGATTTGTTTAGAAAAGGAAGAAACTAACAAATATTTAATATATTTACTGTTTAAAAAACATTTTAGACATTCACGTTAAGGCACGCACACGTGATTTTGTAGTTAAGACTAAATGAGTTTCTTGGATAAAGTGGAATCGCCATAAACTGTAAAACAATTGCTACCACTTAAAGCATTATTTGTTAAAGTTTCTTTTGCTTGCTCGGTCAAGAGACTAAACAACACAAATAGTTTCAAACATTTCTATGAAAAACGCAAATTTCAACAGTTTTCCTGGGTGAGCAGCCCCCACACTGCCATCTTACACCATTGTAGTCAAAGTTTGTTTGTACTGGAAACTAAATTAGGGTTTGTAGCAAAATTTGAATGTTTCCTTTATTGTTCATAAGATATGGAACGTTTGTTGTACCGTCGGCGTGGCTGGCCGCTGATCTTTTTGGTGCTGGTTCATTTTGCAGCTGTTAAAGGTAAATATCTTTTGTATATTCTTAATTAGCTTTACTGAGATCCAATCAATTGTATAAAACTGTTAAGGTTGCCTGCTTTGGTTCTTTGAAACCATTGAAAACCAAATGTTTTTTAGATTAACAACACCATTGCCGTTAACAAACTATAAATCTTAAATTACAAATCAGTGAAATTTTTAAGGTTACCATAATTGTTTGTCCTAAAAAAGCTTGAAATAAAAACATCCTAATTTCTTTCGAAAAAAGAATCAACTTCTTTAAAAAAAACCTAAAAGGTTGTATTCTTTTTCAGCCCAAAAATATTTTGATACAATGAAGGGGAAAAAATACTTTCTTGCAAAAGCAAACAACGAGCTTTTTGCCTTATTCAGCCGTTAAGGGGTGTTTAATTGATGCTTGTACATGTTACCGGGCTAAAATCGTTGTTGTTTTCCAAAAAAAATTTTCCTGTTTTGTATTTTCTTGCATGAAAGCTGTACTTGCTGATGAACTGCACAAACAAGTGAAACACCGGGTGTTTCCAGAAAGACTTGATATAAACAGACACAAGCGTGACTTGTCAACAAGAAGTATGGTAGGGAGTTACCCCATGTTTGTTTTTATCCTTTGAAATCACAGATTACTTTTCAAACACTTTGTTGGAAGATTGAAGTTACTTAACGCTTCTTTCGTAGCTAATTACTTAACAACTGTCAGAAAATTTTTAAGGTATCTTCACGCTTTATTTTTATAAGAACAACTTTATAAAAACTTGTTGAACGAGGCTCAGATTGGCCAAAATTTAAGAACGATTTTAGAAAAGCAAATTTTTTTTAGTTTTACAAAAAATTATTCGCAATTTTTTTTCGGCTTTGGGTCGAGTTTTCAAAAGTTTTCGGAAAGGTCAACACGACAGTTGGTTCGATTTTAATTTGTCAATACACTCGCCAAGCAATCCGTGAGCAAAAACATGTAATGCAGTTTTTTTTTCCGATTTAAACCACACAAAGAAATAAAAACAAATTAAGAACATTTTGAGGCTCAAATCGGCAAAAAATTAAGAACAATGAGCCTCGGCCAAATCTCATGGTTCTTATAAAACAAATGTGTACTTACTTCCTGTTTCAGGTTCAATTGATCAGGTTATACACTCTTATTGCTGGTTTGACTCTTTGAATGGTACTTCTTACTACTCTATTCATATGTAACTGTTTAGTATGTATTAATCTTTACATTCATTTGTCTCTTTTAAGAATGGACACGATAACGAGGCTGCATATCTTGTAAAGGCTTTTAACAAGGAAATGATCTTACAGACCAAACGAAACAAGTAATTGTCAAATCGTAAATTATTTTTAGATCTCTCTATCTGCAAATACCATTCTAAATAGAACGTTCAAAGCTAAGTATCTGTAGTTTGCATTTTAATGATGGCATAAGGGCCTCGTTTGAAAGTGTTTTAACTAACAATATTCCCTGAAGTTGGGAATTGGGGAAGAGCATTAATTCAAAATCCAAAAAGTCCCAGTGTCTCCACAATCAAAGTTAATCGCACGAGGTCGAGTGAAATTTAGGATTAGTTTCACGTGTGTTTTCAACTTCTTTTCCAAGCGAGGAGGGTAATTTGAGAAAGAAAAAAAAAGAAAACACAAGTGATATTAATCCTAAATCTTACGAGCCACTACGCGAACGATGGTTATGATATCGAGGGCAAAATCCTCAAACTTCCGCTGTAACCCCGAAAAAGCTTTGCATAAATTATTTCGTTTATCCCAAGTTTCTTCAAAATAGGCCTGAGATGTAAAAAAATTTTTGCAACCTAGCACTGGAATTATTCGGAAATCTTTGGAAATTTTCGGAAATCTTCGGTAAATTTTTCTAAGGCTTTTTAAAGGAATCCTACACTGCATCTAGCATTGTTTGTCGCAAATAAAACTCTTTATAAGTCTATTATGTCCATTTGAAAATTCTGTGCAAACAACAAATTCCAAGCAATTAGTTTGGTCATTTTTTTTGTTTGAACTTCCAGCACAACGCCATTTTGATTTGTAACGTAACTTACTTGGTTGCAGTACCAGTCTCCACTCGCGATGAGTACAATAGCAATGAACGAAAGGGGGTCTGGCACTGCAACTACGTTACGTCATAACTCAAAATGGCGGCGCGCGGGAAATTCAAACTGTAAAACTGATGAAAACAAACTGCTCGGCGTTAGTTATATGCACAAAAATATCAAACTTGTGCTGCTGATATGGATCCACAGACTTAATAGGAATTTCACTGGATACCAATAACGTTAAACAGTGGAGGACTCCTTTAAGAGTAAGGGGGTGTGAGTGCTGCTCACTGTACCCTGTATAAACCAACAAAAAGAAGAAAACGTTTTCTCCCTGAGGTTTACAAATTTTGAACTTTTTGAAATTTTGAAAGTTTCTTGCGGCATTCTAATGAGACAAGTAATTAGGCATCTTCATTTTGCAGCTATCTCTCTACCAAACTGTCAGGTTCTTGTTTTTAATATTTTTTTCCAAAGGAAAAAAACCCAAAACGTTTTGTCTCTTCTCTCCTTAACCCTAACAGAGATCTTATATCGCCATCTTTTACCGTTCGTTACTTCAACGATGACGACTCTGAAGTTGTCGAAAAGGTATGTTTATTTATAAAGACCATTCTTTTATTTTTTATCTTTTATTTGTCTCTGTCGTATTTATTTTTCTTTTGGAGTTGTTCTCAATCTTCTAACCATGGATTGTTAATAGACTTCAGAATCGCTCGCGTATAGTTTTTCAGCTTTCTTGTAAACCCAAGAAAAGTATCACTTCTCATTTCTCACTTGTAAGTTTGTTTCTTTTTTCAAACTTCAAATCAACCCTTTTGTAGATTTCTGCATGCACGTTACTGTATATTTAGGGTTTTCTTCTCGATATATTTACGTATTCAGGCGACCCGTATCTGTATACACTCTTTTTTTTCATAAAAACCTCAAATTTGTCGACTCAGGCTGAAGGTTCTTAAATATCTAAATTGGGGTATCAGCCTTAAATGTTCTTAAACGTGATCTTAAAATATCTGTACTGATTTTGATAATACATGTACATACCGTATGTGGTACATCTGTGTAGTACAGTAGTAGTAGCCGGTACTGACTTTCTTGCCATTTTGTCTCAAGAGATATACCTGTAAGAACTGCAATTTGGCCGATGAAAAAAATATGTGATGTAAAATTGCTTCCTGCTAACTATGAATTATTTGCAGTAGGTTATCATCATAAAAAAGTATTCTTCACCTTTTCTCAGCCTCAGCATGTTCTTAACATGTTCTTACATTTTCAGACTCATGTTCTTATAAAAAAAGAGTGTATACTTTTTTTCTTTTCAACTGTAGTTTGTAACAAGGTAAAAATATTTTACTCTTTTTATTGTTGTTGTTGCTGATGTTGATGATGGCTTTTGCAAACGTTTTTTTACCAGACAAAACCCGAGCACTGCCATTATCAGGGACACCTTCGAGGCAGACCTGATTCTACGGTGGTTCTTAACACCTGCAACGGGCTCAGGTAGGTGTCAAGTAATGTTTAGTGTTTTGTTCTTCCTGTAGGATCCACCTTGAGGTTAACCCCACCAGGTAAGTTTCCGCTGTTGCTATTGACGTTATCTGAAGTTTGGAGTATATCTATTCACCAAGAATAAACTACACCAACCTTTACAAAAATTACTGTTACGATTGCGAGGATGAACACAGAAACCACAAGCCTTATATCAGATGATTATCCATGTAACTTCAAGAATAATTAAAATTCTTAAACTTTAAAAAAGAGAAAAAGACACTAGTGGCTTAGCTACAAAACCATTAACACAAGTTTCTGACCCATAAAACAGTCTGAGTTAATGTCAGTCTTTTTTCTTACAGAAAACATTAATAAACAACAATGCTAAAAAGGAAAACAAAATAAAATGAAGACGACCTGCAAAGCAATAAGTTACATCACGTAGCTAGACCTTAGGTTTTAATTTTGACTTTTGCTCTTTTGTTGCAGCGGTCTTATAGATGATGGTGACAACGCTTACTACATTGAGCCGGAGGAAGCTAGCAAGGTAGGATTCAGCCACTGGTCTTTATCTGCATGCATTTAGAAACCTCGTAACAAAGTAAGAGTAAAAACCATATTGACCAACGTTGTTTCTTTGGTTAGGACACTGGTGCACATGTTTTATATCATGCAGAGGATGAACAATTTACAAATGACACATGCGGTAAGAAAAAAAGCTGCATCTTTACTACAGTCGAACCTCCCGGTACGGACAGCTCTCTAGTACGGACAGCTCTCTAGTACGGACAGCTCTCTAGTACGGACAGCTCTCTAGTACGGACACCTCTCTAGGACGGAAACCTCTCTAGTACGGACAGCTCTCTAGTACGGACACCTCTCTAGTACGGACAGCTCTCTAGTACGGACACCTCTCTAGGACGGAAACCTCTCTAGTACGGACACCTCTCTAGGACGGACACCTCTCTAGGACGGACACCTCTCTAGGACGGACACCTCTCTAGTACGGACACCTCTCTAGGACGGACAGCTCTCTAGTACGGACAGCTCTCTAGTACGGACACCTCTCTAGCACGGACACCTCTCTAGTACGGACAGCTCTCTAGTACGGACACCTCTCTAGTACGGACAGCTCTCTAGTACGGATAGCTCTCTAGTACGGACAGCTCTCTAGGACGGACACCTCTCTAGTACGGACACCTCTCTAGTACGGACACCTCTCTAGGACGGACAGCTCTCTAGTACGGACAGCTCTCTAGTACAGACAGCTCTCTAGTACGGACACCTCTCTAGTACGGACACCTCTCTAGGACGGACACCTCTCTAGGACGGACACCTCTCTAGTACGGACACCTCTCTAGCTCAACTTGTTAAGAAAACCTTACAAACTCGGTAACCCTAATCATAACGGAATATTCTAAGCGTCTATAATTTTTTGAACATAAAGGGGTTTAGTATTAGCCCTATACAATTTTGGTACATTGTTAATCGTATATGGGACTTTCATTAGCAATAATATTTTTACCAAAATCAAATCAGATTTAATTCCGATTCAGTGTAAACAACAACAATACTTTGTCAAGAAATGTCATCTAATGCTTTTCAACTAGCTTTAAACTTGGCAACATATACAGAACACTTAGCGCTTTATTGAAGTATCTTCCTCTCCCCTCCTTTTGGAATAAAACCCAAAAAAGCTATACAGTATAGAACCTCCAAGACAGACACCTCTATAAACTGACACCGAATCTTGGTCCAAGCGGCGGGTTTTTACTCACTCATTTACCGTATTAAAAGTCTCTATAAGACGGACTCTTCTCTAAAGACGGACAGCTAAAGACGGTCCAAAAGCTGTCCGTCTTAGAGAAGTTTGACTGAACTGGATTTACTTTTGTTTTCGTTTCTTCTACTATAAAAGGAAATTCTGAGGAGATTGACCATCACGCAACAACTGAAAGAGGCATTGATCATAACCATAGCAAGCCGCAAAGTTCTCGACGGGTAAGCTTATTTACCAGGAAGCGATAATGCTTGTAGGGGTGATGAGGAAATAAAAGTAAGTACTTTCCTATTTTTTTTATAAAGCGCTGAAAATTTCGCTAGTTCTGGCGCTTTTTGTGCTCTTAGCAATCTTCCGCGTGCACCACACCTAATTCGATGACTTAATTTAAAACCATTTTATTTCCTTTTTTAGTATCATGTTGGTTTTACCCTATAAATCAGCATTTGTTTCTGCTGTCATATAGTCGTTGCAGTCAGTGCCAAGCACCAGCGCAAAGAAAACTTTTGTAAACTTTGAAGATCTAACTTCACAACGATGACAACCCATAAACGAAGCATAAAACCTTTTCATCGAGCTCTGCCTCGACATCTTGTTTTCTTATAACATTTCCCTTTGTTTTATTGTTTTGTTTTTGAGAGATTTTGACTCAAGAAGTCACAGGACTGTACAGACTCGAGTTCACCCGCCCGCACGATAAACTAAAGCCTTACCAACTGGGCTAACTAGGTGGCGGTTATATGCAGTCCAATTTTTTTACGTAAATCAATCGGTTCAACCAGTCATTCAACTACAGTAGTAAAAAAACACTAAATCTGAGATTAACAAGATTTAACACCGCTCATGATTTTTGTTATTAGTTGCGGCGAGACATCGACGAATTCTACGAGAAATATCTCACAACAGATGAAACACGTTACGTCGAAGTCTTGTTTGTTGCTGACCACTTGATGGTGAGAAAAATATTTAACAAATTTTAGGTAATTTAGGTAGAATTTTGAACCTGAAACAGGTGCATGTTCCAAGTTAACTCATTTAAGGCGTCTCAGAAATGCCTAACTTAGTGATCGCACAAGCTTAAGATCCAAAATGAATTCTGTAGACCCTATAAAACTAACTGTTTTGGACTTGGATGTTAACTTCAGGATCAACGTACTCGGTCTGGCTTTTTTAGGTCTAAAATTTGTTTTTAAACATTGTAAATATTGTACAGTTTAGGGAAAAGGTCAAAACAATGGTACTTCCTAGGAACCCAATTTAGGGGTGGGGTATTATGTGCTGCCACCCACCACCTTTTTTCAAAAATGCTGAATTTCAGGAGCAAATATCATGTTTAACGAAACAGATATTGATAAAGTGCTTGCACCAACGTCTTCTTTGTGGAGAGAGGAGTCCATAATATAATAAAAACCAATACCCCTAAATCAGGTTTTGAGAAATTGAGCTCTGAAAAAGTGGGGAGGGTTGGGTAGGGGGGTATGTACCGCCACCTACCACCTCCCCCGACAAAATTGGGTTCCTTAAAAATACCATTGTTTTGACTTCTTCCCTTAGTTGGTCTGCTTATTGCTAGACACATTTTAGTTGTAACAAATAGACAAAGTAGACACCAGATATTGTATTTAGCATGTCAAAGTTTGAACTCTCCGGAGTTACAAGTACACATAATAAACGCAGTACTTGAAAAAGGATTTAACAAACCCTTTTCGTGTTAATTCTACGTACCGCTGACAGTAATAGACTGTCAATGCGTGTGCATTAACGACATCCAACGTGGTGAAACTGAATTTAAAACTGAAACAATACACCGAGTTTCGAATAATAACTTTTCACGCTGTTTTACCTCAGTTCGAGGCTAAACCTGAGCAAGCGCGCCGACAGTATATTTAAACCAGCGGTAGTTTACCTTGAACACGAAAAGGGATTAATTGTTGGTTTCGCACACTACCAAACACGCTGAACACTAGAGACTTGATGTAACATCGTTTCCGGATGGATTTTTCCTCTTTATTTTTACTGACCAGAACTACCTACTAAAGTAGGCAAAGGAAGACAAAATAGGGCAGATCTAGATATTGGCCCAGCTGAGGTGATAGATGAATCTTTGTTTACTTAATAACTTATTAATATTTGCTTCATTAACATACACGCCTCTCTTTCTATAAAAATTGAGATACAAATTTAGAAGTAACAAAAAACGAAAGAGCTTTCCAAAACAAACCTCTTCTGAATAAACAAGACAAGTACGCTAAATACGGCTGTTCTTACATGAAATGTAAAAACTCGTTATCATTTTTGTCACCTAATTGTTTTTACGTTTCCTTTTTTTCAAACTGCATGTATACAACTAATCTCAACTTATTTTAACCGGGCTTTGAGCTATCATAAACTCCATTTTTTGTTAGCCAGCGTAGCTTAGCGTTCTAGTCGTTCTCCAAGACGAGTCGGCGAAGTGTAGTGTTTTCGCCTTCGAGAATGATTAGAACGAGTAAGCAGAATGTTAACAATGACCTAAGTAAAGATTCGCCCATACTGAAAAAAGACGCATTCACGTCGGGATGCTGATTCTCGGCCAGTCCCTTCTTCCGGTTAACATATTGCTACTAAGTACCTTTAAAACGTACGTAAGAGATCTTAACAATTATTTTTCTTGTTTCTCGAAGATCTGCTCCATGATTTTGGGTGTTTTGAGACTGATACCAACTAAAACTTTTTATTTCCCAGTATCTTGGCCACAATAATGATACCAAAGCTCTCACCGATCGAGTTACCACTCTGACTAACGCCGTCGATGCAGTAAGTATTCCGTTCTCGTTAACTCGGCATTGGTATTTGTAATTATATAACTTCACTTTTTCTTCTGTGTTACGTTTTAACCCTATTCAAACCTGGATTTTTCGAGGTAACTTTGGGGGTGGGGGTGATATTTTTAATTTTTTTTTTAAATTTCAGGAAAAACCGTTAAATACTTAGGCGTTTAGACGAATGCGAAGGGAATGGTGACTCTTTGAAATCAGCGCGGGCACTTTCCAGACTCCCCCCTCCCCCCGGTATGGTTAGGGTAAACCTATGATTCACTTTGGCCTTGGCGTCCACCTTACCCACACCTTCTCCTATACCTCCAACTCTACCTTCAATTTAGATTTACCTTTATCTTTAATATTGCCTCAAACTTTTCCTCACCTTCGCTTTCACGTTAACCTTGGGTTCGCCTTTGCTTGAACTTTGAACTTAGCTCACATCTAGTTAAGCCCCGATGGTTGTTCAAGGTAGCCATTACATGCCCATATTTGGTGTAAATTGTCTTCAAGTCGGTGAATATTGCACTGAATGTGAAATAAGAGCCTGGTGTTGTTGTTATGCTTTGATGGACATACGTACTTATGGTACCGCGGACACCTGTTGATTTTCCTTCAAAACCTCTTATTATTTCCATCTCTAAAATGCTCAACTCTGCAGCCTCTTTTATTTTCACATTCGTTTTAGTTTTGTTTTCATTTCGTCGCCTTGCGTCGCTGGTGCCACTTCTTTGTTTTTCCCGCTACGCCCCTTTTCCCGTGTCGCTCCTTGTGGAAAAAATGTTTTAGTCGTTCGCTACTTTCACTCGTGAAATCTGTTTTTTCAACCGAAGATAAACTTCATATGTTGACGCCTTTTTGTGGTACCTCTTATATTTTAACCAACAAATATCAAACTTTAACATAGCTTTATCTTCTGCAGTTAAGCGACGAACGAAAAGGACTTACGAATGCTTATGTATGTGTCTTGTAGATTTACCAGCGCATAAATATCCGTGTTGTGTTTTCGGCACTCGAAATATGGTCGAGTGGAGACCGTATGAATCGCTCACGATCAGGAGGTGCAGATCTTGGAACCTTCTCCAAATACAGGAAAACAGTACTAGTACACGTCAAAGAATATCATCACGACAATGCGCAACTCTTAAGGTAAAATGACATTGTTTGTACTTTGTTTTGACAGATTTACTCCGTTTATCACACGTTAGAGTGTAATATAAACTAATGATTGCATGAGAGCAAATTACAGCAAGTCGAGAAAACTGCAAAACTAGTTGAGCAAAAGTATTGTAGTTAACAACTAATTTCGTTTGTATATCATATCACACTGCAAGCACACTAACGTCGTTTGGCATAAATATTTAAAAAAAGTTTTTAAAACCAAGTCATTTTTTTTAACAACATAAAAGAAAGGGGAATTAAGATGTTGATCATTTCTGTTGCTTCCTCTTAGCACATGGTGGTGGGAGAAGGCTGCAGGAGTGGCCAACGGTGGCACAATGTGCAAGCCAGGCTCTTCTGCAGTTAACCGGGGCCTTCGTTTTCAAAAACGGAGACATTTGAAAATGCTTCTGAATCCGAAGACATTTGAAAACGCATCGATACGTTT
>JAOBAT010140163.1:0-11627 GCA_026413305.1 Hydrozoanthus tunicans
CCTCCGGGTAAACTTCATCCTCTCTCCCTTAAAACGTCGGCGTAGTTGGAAAAGCTAAGGATGGAGAAAGAAGTTGATTTGGAACAGGAACGACGCAAAGATCGAGCGGAAGTTGTTCACCCCTCTTTGACGTCAGCATGTTAGATTGTGTAAACAAACAGTATCGTCAGTGCATTTTCAAAGTGTATATTAAAACACGAACAGAGTAAAGATAAACAAACGGTTAGTGTTTTTCTGTCCCTGACAATTAATTTGTACGTACGCCCTAATGTTGGTATTTCCGGTGTTTGAATGTTATCTACGAAGAGGAATTACAAAGTACCTTTAAAGAATATGTTCTGACTAAGTCGGGGTTTTTCTAATAGCTTTTTGTATGGAAATAAGTATTCCCTGAAAAAAACCCGTCACTCGTGATACTTCTTAATTGTGCGAAACTTGGTCCGAGGCCTGAGCTCTCCAATTTATATCGCCAGTTCAATGAATGAATGATGCGGCAAAAGTTGTTAAGTCGAAAGCGATTATATTTGAGTTATTACAGTAATTTGTTTGTGAAAATAAACGATTAAAACAACGCCAAACAAATTTTGTATGACCTGGAAAGAATTAAACTAGTTTAAAGAAAAAAAGAACGTCAAAATCATTCATCTATGAGAAAGTTTCACCGGCCGGATGAACAAGCAATCGCGACTAAGGAAAGAAGCAGCGGCTTTGAAAAAAAATTACATTTTTGCAAATGAATCTACAGTTACATTTGAAGATTCTTTAGTAAAAACGTGTTCACATTCAAACGTTTTTAAAGTCGGCGAATTTCATTCAACTGACTTGTAGAGCATAACAGAACAAAAACAAACTAAATGTGTTTAGTTTTGCATATCTGTACATCTTTGTTCAGGCTATTGTGTTACGCGGAGGCTCAAAAATATGAGCTTTTTTCCCCGAATGATAAAACAGATATACATCTAACAACGAGGCACATCATTAACTCTCTTGATGAACTTTAGAGTACACAGTTGGTGTTTCAAGTTGTTGTATCAAACTCCCTTTTACTCCTTTTATACAACAAGTTTCGTTTCAGTTACGAAATAAGTTTGCCTACTGTCCCAAAACTTGAAAACATCAATTAGTTTATGAGCATCACCTTTCTCCTTTCGAATCATGATATTATATTCTTAAGTAGTATAAATAAATACTATAAAAAAAATAATAATTAGAACCATCTCTTATTTTGAAATCTGAATTTTAACTCCTTAGCACAAAAGATAACAAAATGTTGCAGAGATAGCCTTGGGAGCTATCAATTGATATTCGATTGAAAGCATTAGCTAGGGATTTGCTAAGGATTACACCAAAATTTATTCAAATTTAAGCCTTCCACTTCTCAAGAACGTTTACCAACCTTTTTCAAACTCTGTTCCAGTATTTGTAAGCAGCTTTTCATCCAAGCACCGTCCTCTAGCGAACCACTGCATCTTGGCGAGTTATCTGCGCTTTTGACGTCTCTTCTTCGCGGGTTTTCTCTGTTTTTTTGTTTGTTTGAATTAACAACCGAGGTCTCAGATTTATAATTGTGGTGAGTTGTGTCAATTATCAAGCCTTCTGGCGAGCACAGTTTGGGTTTTGAGTTTGTGATAGCGTTTTCGGAACTGCTGCGGCCGTGATCGTCGATGGAGGGTCGTTTTATGAGGGCGCGGCTTGTGCTGGAGAAATTTGGCTCTTCTTTACGGTAGTAAAGCGCTCCGCTGTCCAATTTACTCCCAAGTGAAAAACGTTCGTTTCGCAACTTGGACCTCTGATCGGCAGTTAGGATTCTTGTACAACTTAACTCTTGAGCAACTGGCTCAGTTTCGTCCGTTGATCGCCAAGAGCAGGAACGCGATACGGATGGGCTGCTTCCACTTGATCGACTCGAGAAGCTGCTGTTACGACTAACATCGGCACTGAACTGATCAGAACCACTAAAACTGCTTTCGCGGCTCACGCCGGAGTCCGAGGAAAGCGACTGTCTGTTGTGAGGATCAAGGCAAAATTGATTGTGCAACTGCACGTTTTGAAGTATTTTCTGTTTGACGTTTTCGCTCATGTTGATTATTTTGGAACTTGACGCAGTTTGTCACAAACTTTTAAACCTTTTTAACAGGTTTAAAGCAGAAGGTATCATAACCTTATTTTTAAAGAAAAATGATAAACAATTTGAAAGACTTCCTCTCACACTGCCTACCGTAGCAACTAAGATAGTCATAAATTAAAAGTTTTACAATTTAATGGATGTATGTACAACTGATTGACGGCTTGTGTGATATACTGACCAAGATGAATTAAGCAAATAGGAACTTCCAATAAAGGGCTGTGCGGATTAAGACGTCTTACACGAAGTGACGTAATCGGGTAACTAAAAGTGATCTTTCTGTAATCACTTCCGGTTTTCCAGTCGTTTCAGTTAGTTTTTACACATTGTGCGTGCTTATCTAAACGAATGAATCGATGGTGGGCACTTTGACTTGAAAATTACATTTTTTCAAAAAACTGCAATTCTTCTGAGATCGAAATAAATTTTGCACCGTCATGTGGCTAGAGCTCTTGTAAACAAAGTCAAAACCAATTACTTTTTTTTCATTATCATTCACGCCTTTCTTGTTTGTTTAGAAAGTTCGATCCCAAAATAACAGACTTAAACCTTGGAGAACACTAAAAAACATCAGAAGTTGATTAGAAATTGTATTTGGGGGTTTCTGGCTTAAAAGACTTATCAAGTGTCAAACCAGTTAAGCCCCCGTCCCAATATTCTGTACGGCACGTACCCTTTGCCATGGTAACATGTGATTTCACTACCACGCCAAGTTTTGCACAGGTAGCCCAAGCTAAAGTGAGTCTATTGTTGTAGCGAAAACTATTTTTCTTGATTTCGGTGATAAAATAATAGTGTAGGTTGCCTCGATTTTATTTATTTAACAGATATTTATACAGGAAGTCTAAATAGCAAATCTAGTTTAAATAGAGTCCTGTATATAAACTAACAACTAAACAAATAAATATTAGGTGAATACACAGGTAAACGTGCAGTTAACTAAAAAGGCTATCGTGTACAGAATATGGAAAACAGATAAGACGAAGCAATACATATGAATAAATACTCAATTTGTCAATTTAGATATGTTCTTAAGTTTGGCTTTAAAAGCAGAGAAGGAATTTTCCTTTCATATTTGAGGCGACAGGACATTCCAGGTACATACCCCGTTTATTCGAAATGACCCCTGGTACTTGGTTGTTCTTGCTCGTGGCGGCCTTAGGAAGTCTTTACATCTAGTGTTGTACGTATGAAACTCGTGTTCGTTTGAAGTCGGATAAAAGATAATTAGGGGCCAGATTGTTGAGACATTTGTAGACTAAGGTACATATAAGATAATTTCTACGAAGTTGCAAATTAGGCCAGGTAAAAGTAAGATGGAGATCAGCTTGCTGGATCGGTCTACATTCTATGATGCTTGCAGCACGTCTGTGGAGTTTGTCCAGATATTCTTTATGACCTTTGCCACAGCTGTCTACGACACATGCCCCGTAATCAAAAAGTGGGAGAACCATTGCATTGTACAGCGTAATGCATGCACTTCTGGGTAATATCTTACGGGCTTTCCTTAACATACCCAAGCGAGCTGAAATTTTTTTACCGATATAGTTAATATGATCGTTCCATGACAAAGTGGGGTCCATGAAGACACCAAGATACTTAAATTTATGCATATGGGAAATAATAACAACCACGACGAAGGCCATAAATTGCATTGAACTTGCTCAGTTGCTCTCAACCTCAATGTAGATATGCCCTTTGCATAATCTTCATTTGAATTAGAGGCAGATTTAAGCCATTTCTGGGCGATTTCTTTCTTTAGTGTTTTCCTTTTGAAAGGGAAAGTCTCTTATATTTACAGCTGGTCATCTACTCGATAACCATACACTGACCTTTAGCTTAGGCTACCTGTGGTTCTTGACACACAACTTTTCACTACCAAAATAATCATGTCAGCAAGTGCCTGACAACAATTGACAGCCAAACAAACTAGCAATGCTGGGGTGTGGGTTGAGCATTGCCTAACTTAATCATGAAACTCCTTTATTCTTCCAGGGGAAGGGGGAGGGGGCGGAAGAGCTTCTTGGCTTGAAGTAACAAAAATCAATACTCCCTATCCCAATGGTACAATTCAACAATGTTATAAAAATCCAACTCTTATTTTGTTTAACCAAAGTTCTTTCTTTGCTAAAAATCAGCCCATCATACAATAAAAGCTTGATTTGCATTTTTTATTATGGTATTATAACAGCCAAAACTATCGATATCGACGCAGCGATAAAGAATTGTGCTTCTTCCAATTGGCGCGGCGAGAGCTACCAATCACCTTGTTGTACCCATGACCCTTTCTCATTCCACGGTTCTTGCGACCAGCTGCAGTCATTCCTCGCAGTTCACGATGCTTATGGACTGGATTGCAAATCCAGTTGATGCGGGGATCACGCCGGACAGCCTTGTGGAAAGGATCAACCAGTATGACTTCAAAGTATTTGTATACAGAGTCCTGTCCAATCCAATAGGAGTTTAGTACTCGAAGACCACCAAGATATCGGCCAGCTCGCTCCTAATATGTGAAACAAAACATTTAGATTGCTTTTGACTGATCCAACACCTGAATAGCCATCTGACAACATTTCATACTCAGCTTTATGCAAATAAATGGTTTGTCAGGGTAGTAAATAAAGCTTTGAGCTAAACTGATAACTTATACTCTGCTTCTACACAGGAATACTGAACAGATCAAGGATATTACACGGCTCAAAATAAACTTTTTTTTCATTGCCAAGTAGTCAGCAGGCAGAAGGGCAAGTTTTTGTGACCATACAAAATTTCAACATGTAGTATATAGAGGGTATTACATGGTCGTGCGATGACACCAATTTTATCTTTGAGTGTTGAAAAAATATCTCACAAGTGAGCGCAGAGACGAGCAGGATATTTTGAACATGAGAAGAAAAAATTTGTGTCTTTGCACACGCCATGTAATTTACTTTTTATTACGAACTTAGTGAGAAGTAAAAATAGTTTCAATATCAGACAAAAATAGTAGATTAACAAATTGTTTCACTGGCCGGAAAAGTTTCATATCATATGGAAATTGTGCATTCTGATTGGCTGTTTTTGATACCACCATGTGTGATTGATATGGGTGGCTAGTACACTCTATATTTCACAGATTAACTACGTAAATATTGAACAAGTATGTGATAAAAATCATATCTTGAGCTGTCAGCTGACTTCAGGTTTCGAAAATCTTGTAGCCGGCATTCATTTTTTGGTAGCGCTGGCCACCCGTAGGTATGAAGTTTGAGCCCTGTACTAATGTTCACAAAGGCAGTCAAGACAGAATGTACTGATTTTCTTAACTCAGAATATCTTTAACTATCCACTGTTTTGGACCAAAAGTTGAAATAGCAAAGCAAAATTTCATATCAAGATGAAATTTTGTCAATGAAACAATTACACAAACAAATAATGGCTGATCCATGTTTTTCATAGTATTTTTTTAGTATTTAATTTACACTAAAACAGACATTTTGTTTTCAGAAATTCTCTGCCAAATCTGTTTAAAAAATGTTAAAAAGTCTAAGCAGAAAACATACAAGCTCACTTCAGTAGCAGTTTAAATAAAACTAATATGTTATTCATCAAAATCCAAATATTTGCTTTAAAAAAGTAAAATCTTTCTTAGAGAAAAACAATTGAACAAGAAGTTTAAAACTACAACTGACTATTCATTACCTCTGCCACAGATCGCAAACTTCTTTGGAACTTCAAGTGATTGACACCCTGGTTGGTTGGCTTACCATAAGTGGCTCCCTTGGGGACTGGCCTTTTGCGGCCACCACGGCGAACACGGATGCGATAAACTACATAGCCTTGTTTGGCCTTGTAACCCAGGCGGCGAGCCTTGTCAGGGCGAGTTGGTCTGGATGCACGATGGATGGCATTTAGCTGCCGATATTGCCAACATCGCACACGGAATAAAAACCGCAAAAGGTCCGACTGTTTTTTCTTGTAGAGCTCTTCAAGATATTTATAAGCTCCCATTGTCCTGCAATTACATTTGATATATTTGACAATATCTTTTACAAGAAACTCTCCACCCTTGGATGGCATGAGAGTACTATAAATAAGTTTGAACCACATCAATACTTTCTAGTAACCTCAATGGAGAAAAAATGCATCACACGGTGCAAAATTGAAAGACTGTTATCAGGTAGCATGATATCTAATGACTCAATGGAAATCGTTATCTTATTAGTTATAATATGGTATATTCAAATAACTATCTGAAGCCTGCCACAAGTGTAACAAAGTCAAGTACAATTTCTGTTATCTAAGAAAGTCAGCCCCTCCCTTGCTGAAAACTTGTTGAACCCTGTCATGGCATTTAAATTAATTTGGCCATAACAATGTACTACCAAACTGCCAGTCACTCTCTGTTTGCAGGGTGGAACTAACATGTAACCAGAAACAATAATTGCTTTGAAGTATCATGGAGTGCTCTTACAAAACTGATATGTAGTGGTAGCTCTAGAATGTGTCTTGGCATCTTGGGACACATACATACATTAAAATTAAAGATGAACTAGAAGCACTTCATTATATGTGGAATATAAACAGCAAGTTTGCAAGTAATATAGAGGATAAATAGCTGTTTCATGTATGTAATGTACTTGTCAACAACTTGGTTTCGATTCCCATCAGGAACTCGGAGTTACGACACTTTGTTATTTCGTATTAGCTGCTTCTTTAGTAAAATTTCATCTTTGGCAAAAAAAAGAAGGAAAATAAAAGACTGAAATCACCAAATACTTTGCAAGCAAATACATAACGAAAGGTGTCATAGAGTTAAAAGTATGGCAGTTAGCTTGTTTAGCAACGAAATTATCATTCCTTGTCTGAGTTGCAACAATTTTTTTGTGAATCCTTAAAGGTTTTAGAAAACTGCAGATATCGTTTACTTTAAAAGAGATATCCCACAAATTATCAAGTTAGATAGGTAACATGTTACATATCCTACTTTACAAATACAAATATATGGTCTTATGGAAAAACAATTTGGCGATGTAAAAAGATTAAAAACGGTCCACAAACCTTTATCGAGGTTTTCTGGACAGAAGATGGCGAAAGAAAGAGAGAGAGTTGGGGCATGTGTGGCACTGCAACCGCGCTTTCATGAGCCAGCGAGGTTTGTTGGTTAGCAGCAAACTGCGACAATCTATGCGCAAGCCCATACGCATATAAAACTTTTAGCGCATTTAGCGCCATATTTTTTTGTGTTGTGTTTTGTTGCAGTTCTTCGAGTTTTTTGCAGGTATTTAGCGTTAAAGTCACTGCAAATCTCATTAAAAGTATCCAGAATGAGTCTTGGTGAAAAAACAGACGAGGTTTCACGCGACGAATGGATGGAAAAACTGAACAGTCAAAGATTCCAACGGGCGGACATGAATCAACTTATTATGGATTACTTGGTCACTGAAGGATTCAAAGAAGCTGCTGAAAAATTTCGAATCGAGTCGCAGACACAACCCACGGCACCGTTGGACAGTCTTGATGGTCGTATAAAGATCCGGGATGCAATTCAGCGCGGAGACATCGAAGATGCCATTGCTTTAACAAATAAGCTAAACCCTGAAATTTTGGACACCAAACCGCATTTATACTTTCACTTGCAGCAACAAAGACTGATTGAACTCATTCGAGAAAAGGACATCGAATCTGCCGTTGAGTTCGCGCAGAATCAATTAGCAGAAATTGGAAATGAATCTGGTGAGTTTCTGGAAGAACTTGAAAGGACAATGGCCTTACTAGCGTTTGACAGTCCAGAAGAGTCGCCTTTTGGGGAACTCATGCATCCATCACAACGTCAGAAAGTTGCTAGTGAACTTAATGCAGCCATTTTGGAAGGAGAGAATAGAAAGACAACACCAAAGCTGGCAAATGTCCTGAAGCTTCTTCTCTGGGCACAACAAGAATTGGACACAAAGAAGGCAAAATACCCAAAGATGTCGGACCTCTCAAGTGGGACATTTGAGGACTCCAAGTAACACCCAAAGGAAAAAGCAGAAATACTGCTGCACAATAACATCAGACCTCAGAACTTCACTTCCTTATTCAACATAGAGCAGTGGGAGTATTTTCAGATTAGGGTGTGCATGTGTTTACTTGGGAAAACCCTCTCAAAGTTCTTATAATTAGAACAACAGAAACTTACAGGTTGTCTGAAGGATGGTGCCTTTGTATACACTCCAAAGTGTTGTGAGGACCCAGCAAGTGAATAACTTGTCTATCTCTATTAAAACTGTAGCATGTTACAGATAAGTGATGCAATGAACCAGTTTTTTTCTAATTATATAATAGGTATAACTATATATTGTAAGTATGGTTTTGTATTTGTCATGATCTTAATTTAGCCCACATAAAAAGCTGATCAGGCTCCAGGTCTCCGACAGTTAAACCCTTCAGTCCAGTCGAGTTAACCAACAGTTATTTTCTCTTTATGTAACTCATACAAAAATAAACTTCAGTTATGAGAAAATGATCATTGGTTAAACATTGGGAGCTACTAAAGATGAAAATAAGCATCACATTTAATTTTGATGTATTTGATTCTGGAAGAGTTGTGTTATGTTAAGGAACATTGTACAGTACTTGTAAAAATGCTTGAATTGGTTGAAAAAAAAGCTGTAAAAAGCACCACCTTCTGTATATCATTTAAGTTACTACTACTGACACCATTTCATCATTGAAACTTTCGTAGCCCTAAGGGCCTTTCAACTGTTAATGGATATAAGTGCTTACCTGACCCATTTAAGTCTGCAAAATAAGCTTTCAAAATAGTGCTTTCAGTGTGAACAAAATTCAAAACGTACAACAGCAATTTATGATGTCACATGGTTTTAAAGTGGTTCAAGCTGCTCTATACTAGCATTTACAGTGAACTAGTGAGTTTTTTGTTAAAAAACTGGGTTATCAGTCATGTAAACTTTGCCCTGACCATAAGAATTGGACAGGGAAAGTGAGATTGATCTCCTGGCTTTCACACCAATGATATGACATCACACTCACCTAATGAGCTTAAAGAGTGTTTGCAGCTTTGGCTCTATAATAGGCATTCTGTCTTCATAAATTTTTGCAAGATTTATTTTTAAAACCGGCTACAAGTGTACTAGTGGAAACTAACTTTTTCTCAAGTAGCACCTTTTTTTCAAGCTGGCCAAATTGGTAGTCTTAATGCAAGTTTTAGTAGCCATGAATTTTTTCAATGTTTAATCCATACTTTGACTGTATCTATGTAGGCAAAAATAACTGCATTTGTTTCCAGATGTTTGTCCAAGAAAGCAGATAAGCTTCATTCCATCATCACACTGTTTATTTCTTTGTTAGAATTACTAACTCTTAGTCAAAAAGGTTCTATACAATCTGGTAGTAGCTAGCTGACTTGAAGTTCTAAAAATCTGGTAGCCAACATGGATTTTTTTGTAGCATTGGCCACTTATAGTTAGCAAGTTCAAACCTTGCAAATTTCTCTTCTGTTAAGCCATTTTGAAGTTGTTTAGAAATTATTCAGTTTTGTGCCATGTTTAATGCAATCCAGCTACAAATTCGGTTGAATACACTGTCATATGAAATGCAACAAAGTAGTTAAAACAAACTATTTTAGTCAACAGTATAAGGAATTATTTGTTGGTATAACTACAAAGGCAATATTTTTTGTTTGTAAGTTTTTAGAACTTTTTTTAAGATAATTATATACTTAAATGTACTGAAAAATATATAAGACCCCAGTTGCTGCTGGTACAAGAATCGTTTTCACCAATCATTATTTCATTGTATGTGGATATTCCCTAGAAATAGTTTTGGAGGGATTTTTTGCCCACTTAGACCAACAAAGTACAAACTATATTGCTTTAATTATTTGTTGATAACGAAACTTAGCATGTTATTTTTAAATATTGATTTAACTTTCCAGAGCTGAAATAAAAACAAAATTAGCAAGCAGATAATTGATTAAAGGACTATTTTTATAAGAACAATTACAAACCAAACAATTTTCTTACAATCTCATTCAATAAATTGCATCACCTAGTACAAAGCTTGAAGATGGATAACAGGTAAGATTCCCTGTCTAATTTGATATCCATTTCCTGATCTCATTAAACAACGTTTTTGCTGTTACGTATTTATTCCAGAAAATCATTATTTTGCAGATGCCAATAAATTCAGTACAAGCCTTGTTTCGGAAGTGATGCAAGAAATTATAGACTTGTTGGTATAACTACAATAGCAAATTTTTTTGTTATAACTACAAAACATATTTTTTGTTTGTTAATTTTTTAGAACTTTTTAACGATAATTATTTACTTAAATGTACTGAAAAATATATAAGAACCCTATTTCAACTTCGTCTTGAGAAAGTTCCAGGTTGAAACTATACATTACGTGTATATTGGCCTATATTGTTTTGAATATAAATTTCGTTTATAAACAAGCGAACCGTCAATTATTTGTCTGACCAATCACAAAACAACGTCATTGTCACGTGCGTTCCCATCAGTTGTCAGAATCGAAAATGGCAATCTAGCCTCGATTTGCGAGTTCCTCTGATAGAAAAAAACGAATTTTTCAGGCAACAAAACAATGGTTTCATCAAGAATACTTCGAAGAGCCCCAAAACTTCGTTTAGCTAAATCAGCGAGGCGAAGACACGAGCCCTTGAAGACATCCGCCGGACTGCAGTTTCGAAGCAGTTTGATAGTAAGAAACTATACAATTGATATGAAGTAATAGGACTACAAGCTTTTTCGGCATTATTCAGTTTTGCTGCCCTCGGAATACTTCGCGCCCAATTTATTTCAAAATTGGACAGCATGTAGCCCTAACTCATATACTAATTTTCTTGGTGATTGATTTCACCAACTCCGGTTGACGTTGCCAGCGTCAGTAGCCTTTCTCAACTTTGGGGTGTTTTGAAAATTCCTTAATTTGGTAAAATCGTTAAAAGTTTCAAGATTGTTTAAATTTATGGTGTTTTCTCACCGAATTACTAAAACTGGAAACGCCAACCTTATAAAACACTAACACAGTTTTTTGACAGATCATGCTAATATTGCATGTAAACTTATTCAATTCATCGGGAAAACGAACGAAGAGTCAATTTCAGCACACCAATATTAATATTGAAGCTACAAAGTTTAAAAAGATTGGTCACGATTTCACTGAGGTATGAAGGTATGAAATTGGATAATTTTATTGAAAAAGTTTATGGTGGACGGGCATCGGTACCCGTCAAGCGTCTTTTCAACGTTTTTCCCATACATTTCTTTAGAAATAAGGGCAAAAGATCAACTTTATTATATAATATGTTGGTCATTGTTTATACGAATTTTGCAATTTCGCTAATACTGTTGCGCTGAATTTGAATTTATTGCTGGCCTTAATTATTTTCTTGGTATCTTTGATATTTCTTATTTGATTTTAACATTGGTCGTTGTAAACATGTACATGACAGTTTTTTTCAAAACCTAGTTTTGAGCGTTTGATTATTATTGCTGCA
>JAOBAT010140174.1:0-11627 GCA_026413305.1 Hydrozoanthus tunicans
GGGGTATTTCTGCTATTTTGAAGGTGTACCAATATCCTTTTAGACCAATCAGCACTCAGTATTTAGTTTGAATTTTTTAGGTTCATTATAAATTTCCACCAATCAGAAGACAGTATTTGGGGTGAAGTGGTATACAGAACTACTACGGACCTTTAACACCTCATAATCCCTGGGGAACACGACCGATTCATGTCGGAATAGCAAGAATGGACATAGAAAAAAGGCTAAGGAACATTTTCCAAGTGTTTTCGTTCAAATTGGTGAAGGTCATATCTTCGATATAACCTAGGGAGGGGGTACCCTTAAAATATCACTTTCTCCCATTCCCTCGCGACCGCGTCAGAACACAGCAGGTCAGCACAAGCCCTTGGCGCCACTTTTTAATTAATTTCGTGCATTTTCGTTGACGTCATAACTGCTTTAAATCCGAAAAAAGGGCCTAATTACGGACCTTTATCACCTCATAGTCCCTGGGGACCACGTCCGTTTCACGTCGGAATGGCAAATATGGACATAGAAAATCCTAAGGAACATTTTCCAAGTGTTTTCGGTCTAATCGGTGATGGTCATACTTTCGACATAACGTAGGTAATGGGGTACCCTTAAAATATCACTTTCTCCGATTCTCTCGGGACCGCGTCAGAATGACGCACCAGGCCATAACGATACCTTGGCGCCACTTTTTAATTGATTCTGTTCACTTTCTTTGACGTCATAACTGTTTTTTAGCCAGAAAAGAGGGCTTTTTCAGACTTTGAACCCCTCATAGTCCCTAGGGACCACGACCGATTCACGTCGGAATAGCAAGAATGGACATAGAAAAACCTAAGGAACATTTTCCAAGTGTTTTAGTTCTAATCGGTGATAGTCATACTTTCGACATAACGTAGGGAAGAGGGTACCCTAAAAATATCACTATCTCCGATTCTCTCGGGACCGCATCAGAATGACGCAGCAGGCCACAACGATATCTTTGCGCCACTTTTTAATTGATTCTGTTCACTTTCGTTGACGTCATAACTGCTTTCTAGTCCGAAAAAGGGCTTTTTAGGGACCTTTAACCCCTCATAGTCTCTAGGGACCACGTCCGATTCACGTCGGAATGGCAAGAATGGACATAGAAAAACGTAAAAAAAGTGTTTTCGTTCGAATCGGTGATGGTCATATTTTCGACATAACCTAGGGAGGAGGTACCCTTAAAATATCACCTCCTCCGATTCCCTTGGGACCGCGTCAGAATGACGCAGCAGGCCACTACAATCCTTTGGCGCCTCTTTTTAATTGATTCCGTGCACTTTGGTTGACGTCATAAATGCTTTTTAGCCTAAAAAAAGGGCTTTTTACGGACCTTTAACACCTCATAGTCTCAAGGGACCACGTCCTATTCACATCGGTATGGCAAAAATAGACATAGAAAAACCTACGGATCATTTTCGAAGTGTTTTCGTTCGAATCGGTGAAGGTCGTATTTTCGACATAACCTTGGGAAGGGGTTATCCTTAAAATATCACTTTCTCCGATTCCCTCGGGACCGCGACAAAAATGACGCAGCAGGTCACCACGATCCCTTGGCGCCACGTTTTAATTGATTCCCTACACTTTGGTTAACGTCATAACTGCTTTTTAACCAGAAAAAAGGCTTTTTACGGACCTTTAACCTCTCATAGACCCTAGGGACGACATCCCATTCACGTCTAAATGGCAAGAATGGACATAGAAAAACGTAAGGAACATTTTCCAAGTGTTTTCGTTCGAATCGGTGAAGGTCGTATTTTCGACAAAACCTTGGGAAGGGGGTTACCCTTAAAATATCACTTTCTCCGATTCCCTTGGAACCGCCACAGAATGACGCAGCAGGCCACCACGATCCCTTGGCACGAATTTTTAATTGATTTTGTGCACTTTCGTTGACGTCATAACTGCTTTTTACTCCGAAAAAAGGGCTTTTTCGCGGACCTTTAACCCCTCATAACCCCTAGAGACCACGTCCGATTCACGTCGGAATGGCAAGAATGGGCATAGAAAAACCTAAGAAAAGTTTTCCAAGTGTTTTCGTTCGAATCGTTGAAGGTCATATTCTCGACTTAACCTAAGGAGGGGGGGTACCCTTAAAATATTACCTCCTCCGATTCTCTCGGGACCGCGACAGAATGACGCAGCAGGCAACCACGATCCCTTCACACAACGTTTTAAGAGAGCGTCCGTACAAAAACCACAAATTGAGCGGAAAGTCGTCCAAAATCGATTTCGCTCATACTTTGCTCACTTCTAGTACGCAATGAGATATACTTGAAACTGTTTTCGGTTTTTCAAAATATGGCTTAGTTTTCGAGAAAAGTACAAAAAAACGGTTTGACCGTTAATTACGTCAACACAGGCCGTTTTCAAAATAAAAATATAGGGAACTTGGTCGACCTCTGCTTCAGTCATACGGCTTTTGGAAGACAAATTCAAGATATATCTATAGAAAACAAGTCTATATAGCCTGGTTCACACCAAGAACGAGCTATCATTCCATCTCTGAGCATCAAATTTCTCATAAATCTTTACCCTGTTTTAGACCGTTTGATTTTAAGCTAAAAGTTCACCTAAAACAACCGCATATTTTACTACCGTCGGGTGAAAGCTAGAAGCTCACAATTCATGTGATAAAAATATGATAACTAGTTGAAACATACATTGAATAATTTTCCTGGGATCATCTACAGAAACTGAGCTTCGCGCGATCGAATATTCGATAACTTTGGCCAGATTTCTCAAGCGTAAACAAAACAATGCCGTCATTCTAAAAATAGTCTAAGGGCCCCAGTTTAGAAACAATTCTCGCCTGTCCGACGAGAAGGAAAAAAAATACATATACAGCTGATTTCAACTTAATAATGTCTTTTTACTTCATTGAAAACCGTTTTATGACCCTAAGATTTTGCTCCATGCCAACAAACTTTAGAAAAAATAAACAGCGGTGTTACGTAATCACCGACAGCATGATAACACTTGAGCGATCGAACTGTTAGTCTGTACTTCTTAACAAGCAAAGAAGATTGCCTTGCTTTTTAACTATTTGTCCGAGCAAGACACTTTTTATTAGAAGGCGTATAAAAGATAATGAGGAGAAAATGGTCGTTTGACAGTTATAGAAACTATTGCATAATCAATCCTTTCATTTCACCAAGTCGTTTGTTTACATACAGTTCAATTTCATAATACGCGTAGTCAGCACATCAATCTGTTAAGTCTCTTACCGAAATTCCCATGTATTGTAAACTTGGCTAAGCTTCCTCAAAAACGCTAGTCAAGAATTAACGATCCCTTGCTACCAACAAAAAATAGCCTAGGCCTAAGTAAATTTAAAGATTTTTCTATTTCTGCCACGTCATTGAATTAGTTTTGACTGACTTATCGCCAAAAACAATTTCAATAGCCTGGCGCCAGCATACTTCTCAGCTATAGTTCATTACTAAATTGGCAGCTTAAACGCATTAGCAGCAAAAAACTTTTTGTGTAAATCGATTTAGGGCCGTAGTAGGGGTTCAAATAATTGGGGGGGAGGGGGAGTTACAAAAAAGTGCGAAATATTGGGGGCCGAGCATACCCTTCCTCAAGCGTTCTCTTATAATTTTCTTACTTTTCTAGCCCGCCCCCGCCAACCTTCCCCCCTCCCCCTACTACGGCCTTACTATTTGAGACCAAAATTGACTTTGGCCTGATAAGATTGAAAAAAAGTCGTAGGCTCATGTATAACTTTTCTTTCTAATTTTCGAGCGTACTTGTACTCTCAAGGTGAATTGCGAGTACAATTTTCTACCATTTTAGATTGAAGCTTTTTCAATAATGTCTTCACTTCTGCTAAACTTAAGTTACAAATTATCTGCGGTAGCTAATGATCACAACAGAAAAAATACTTGTCCATACGTCACAGTCCAGTAAAAATCTGCAACCAGTAGAAAACGCTGATTTACGTGGCTCTTATAGACCCTAAGCATACATGGCGGCAACTTGACTATTTTGTCTACTAACATTGAAACAACACAACTAGCTTTGTTTTTGAGTTATCCTTTCAAGAGAGATTATGTTACTGAGAACGAGGCTAGTAGGGCTAGTTTGAATGTTGACTAAAGAATAAATTTTGATTTGCTGCCATTTATACGGATATAGGATCTTTTCACTACTTGAAACCTATAAGTTTTCGCATAATTTCGTACGCGTAGGTTTTAACTCACAAAAGTGGCGAAAATTAGCAAGAATAAGGTACTTAGAGGTCTAAACGGCACGTGCAGTACTGTACTAAAGAGTCGATTGCTTCCACGTACGGCTTCTTTTGTTTTCCTGTTGCTATAAGTTCGAAGTGACTGCAGATGGCTTGCAGCATCTTCACAGAAAACTTCATCCTGAGCTTGCCTTGGGGGGAGAGCTCGCAGAGGTTGTACTGTACATACATAATTGGGTGGCTTAGTGCGACTTCGTGCAATACCTTCTGAGTAGTTGCTTGAAGTGCGATCTCGGTTTCAACGGCTTCTGCATCTCCATTTTCGTCGTCGTCATCTGTGCCGCTGTCATTGGCTGGGTCGAGGCGCCTCTTAGACGACAAACGCGAAAAGAAGCTGGTTATTTGCTTGGCGGTAAGGAATTCAAGGCGAGAGAAGAGGCGATCTCCAGCTGCGTTCCTTGCGGTCCTCATAGCTTTTGCTACTGCGGCAGGGTCTGCCTTCCTTCCTGTTGCTTATCCCACTTTGAATACCTCCACCAAATATTCTTTCTGAGATGCAGAAAACCGGGTACGAGTAGAGGTCGTTTTCAGCGCCCAGCCACGTGATAGAGGTGGAACATTGCAGATATTGAAGGTGCGTGCTCCTGTTTCAACGACCTGAGGAGCGGTGGATGTACCAGCCTCCAGAAGCGTAGCATATCCTACCATGGCTCGATCCATGAGGGTCTCGTGCTCTAAGGCGCGTTCGTGTTTGCCACAATCCATATGAGCTTGGAGGCCCGAGTAGAATCGATAAGATTTCGTACACCCCTCCTCAGGGCAAGTGAACAACTTGCTTGCACTTTCGATGTCTGGACTACAGGCAGAAACACAGGAATCTGGGGAAGGTGTAATGGGCTGCTGCTTAGGATGGGTGGAAGTTTGACGGCGAGGTTTGACGGCCGTAAATGCTGCTCTCTGACTGTTTCCATTGTCCCGGATGGTGAGGCTTGTCAGTTCGTCAGGCCTGGGAACGTTGAATTTCCTCCAGGGAAGATGCTTTCCGGGTCCAATACCGTGAGCTCTCCACACCCTCATCCCGCCTTCTTCGTACGCGATGTTATTTACAAGACTTACGCCATTCCAGTTGACATTTACAGACGACGGGATTGGAGAGTTACAGAGGGAAACTCTAACGCCAGGTACCCCATCGGAAGATTGGATTGCTTCCTTCATGTCCTGTGCCGACTCCACATCATGGCCCGAATTAAGATGGACGTTGATGTGTGTTTTGATGTTTGCCGCTTTACGGTCGCAAGGCCCCTTGCCACCCTGAGGGTCGGAGAAATCCATGCTTTTTAATACTACGCCGTTCTTGCTAGCTGCCACTTTCGCCCCTACTGTGCTCTGCCCTGAATGGTAGCAACCGACATTGTCTTGCCTGTAGAATACTTTGCGCAGCTCAGGCATGACTGATTTTAGCTGCGAGAAAACGTCATTCATGATGGCAACCACTGAATGACTATCTTGCGTACAGGATGGAAATATGTGCACAAAAGTCATCATCTGTAGCTCCGGGTACTTACGGATCGCTACAGTGATATGCCAAGGGATGCCGCGTTTAGCAAACCAATCACTTTGTGACTCGCGGAACTTGCGCGGTAGATATTTCATCGCCCAGTCTTGTATTAACAACACTGAGGTCGCGTCAAGCTCTTCCAGTACTTTGAGCCGTGCTTCATCTTGATTACACGTCCTCAGCAGGTGCGCTTTCCAAGCCTTCAAAGACTGCTCAGCCTGGTCGATGTCAAACAACATTCCGTCTTTGTCGTCAGCGCTAATGTCTGGCGCATTATCCAAAGCCGCTCTCATGTCTTGTAGGACAGAGGTAATGACTATACAGCGGTCGCATTGACTGTCGTGCTGGTGGTTGCTGCACGGTTTTTGAAAATGTGGATCACGGGGATCGCTGAGGGCAAACGCAACACAATGATCCGGCACACTTGAGCTCTCGCAGACATGCACCTGAAACACATTGATAAGAAGAATGTTAAGGCCGGCGCACACTTGAGGTAAAGAGCTGGGCTGTTTGCTCGCGATGCTGTTTGTTCAGCTTGTTCTGCACGTGTGCTGCAAAATTTTAGTGAGGTTTTTGCCTCGCGAGCTCGAATCTCACTATTATTTTGCCGCACACGTGCGGAACAAGCTGAGCAAACAGCCTCGCGAGCAAACAGCTCAGCTCTTTACCTCAAGTGTGCGCAGGCCTTAAGAGATTAATCAGAAAGCACAATAACAGAAACAAAACCTTGATGCCACCTACTTGTGAATCATTAACGTCAAGGTTCATGAAAAAAATAATACATACAGGTCTTTGGCCATGGCTTAGCCATATTCAGACATCACAGATAACTTATTAGCGAAATCGTGACGCATCGCGTAGGTTTGGGCCCGAGTTTACATATCTATCTAATAACAATAATAATAAAACTATTAGTAAAAGGAATAAATTATAAGAAATTATATTATAAGAATATAGTAAATTATAAGAATAATTATGACGATAATGATAATAACAGCAATGACAACAATAATAATACTAGTAGTAATAATTATGATAGTAATAATGGCCGCAGTAACAGTAATAACAATTTTATTTCGACAATCAAGAACAAAAAAAATCATATATTAAAATTTTTACAACTAAAAAAATATTTGCATTGATATTTATAATAACAGCAATTAAAACTGGAAAATAAATTTTTGAGAAAAGAAAATACTGTTTCAACTGATTCTAGGCTAAAATTTACGAATACAATATTTCTGATGCAGACTGAGATAATAATAAAGACAATAAAATAATATTAATAATATTGATAAAAAACAATAGTTTAATAGCCTGTATTTATACACGGCAAAATAAATCAATTTGGCGGCAGCTGTACAGCTTTTTTTGGTCGTGCGTTAAATCATAATCTGTCAGATGTTTGCTGAAAGGCTAGCTGAATATCTGTCTGTATAGTAAACAGGAGCGCGTGTCACTGCTTACGTGAGAGTGAGTATCCTAACTACCAGCAACTTTAAATTCAAGCACGTCTTATCATACGATAGCACAAACAATGAGATGACAGAACCAAACAATTACACTCACCTTGTAGTCGCTTTTCAAGTAGCGTTTGGAAAGTAGCAGCTTTTCTTTTTGGGATTTTGTCCAAGTCATCCCGAAGCCTCGGTCTCCAATCTTTTCTGCAATATCCTCCAAATCTTCAATAGCTTTTGCCCCTAGTGCTGAAGTAGTCCAGGCCTTGAAGGGACTTCCTGATTGACGCTGAGCAAACCCTTAAAATCTCATATAGCATTGTGCGGGAAAGGGGAGTAAACCCCGTTTCACTACACACGGTCTGATACTGCTCCACAATGCGGGATGGTATAAGGGTCCATATAACATTAGGAACGATCATGGTCTCCTTGTTAGAGAGCGTCATCTTTTTTTCCCCAAACGGGAGGTCCTGGATCACGTGCAGGCTCGTTATAAAGCAAAGGAAATGCTCCAGACGCTCTGGTGGCACACGCAACCTTGCTATTGGCTTCTGCGGGACATCGCTGGCTCGTCCATGCAAAAGCAAGTGCCGCTTTGCAACATTAAATCTGTACCTGGTGAGCTCTGGAATCCAGCGTTGAAGCGTGGGTAGGGTGACCTTATCTACCATAATAGATAAAATTTGACGGCGGGTCTGCCAATTGGTTGCCTTCTTATAACACTCCGCTAAAGCGTCCATAAGCACGGAATCGGCTGGTTCAGATTCGTTGCTCTTGCTAAACGTGCACGATTCTTTCACAGTCTGCCACAGTGGCACAGCATCATGTGGGGCAATTTCGCTAATTGCCGCTTCCACAGCTTGGCGGGCTTTTCTGGTGTGTGTACGTCTTGTCTTGTCAGTGGCCAGCTCCCAGGGTTTTGAAAGGACGTAACGAACCGGGCTGATGTCTCGCCGTGCTAAGTATGTGTTAAGATCATCCAATGGTCTGGTTGAGTCCGCATGCACATAACCGCCGCAGGACCCTTCTGAGCTGCCTGATTCACTTGGCACAAAGAGGCTTTCTCGTTTCCGTGGCACTCGACCCGACAGCAGTGATGCATCATCATTATTGTCCAAGTCGTGCTCCAACTGCAATATTATCACAATATCTCATAAATACGTAACTTTTCTATGCGGCTCTCGAAAATACTTGTGAGCTATGGTATGTTTTTAAAGTACACCCCTGAACTTTGATAAGCGTTATTTGTTTGTGAAGGTACTTCCTTATTTTAAGTTATTAACCGACTTGGTATAACTAGTAGTAGCCTAAATAATTTTTCACTTGCATAAAAAAAATGTAAATTCTTCTACAGTCATAGTCAGGCTTAATTTAACATTTATTTGACTACAAGCGATGTATTTTTTAAACCTATACATGTTTTTCTAATCACTGAACGAAGATCTAAATTATATCGGTAGATTCTAAGGCAAAAATTTGAAGCATACTGCATGTTCTGGCATGTTAGTATACTTGCAAGAAGTGAAGGGGGTCGAGGTAGAGAAATAAAGGAAATATGTTATACGAAGACCATACGCTTTTGGCTAATAATCTCAAAATTACTTACCAAAGAAATTTGTTCAAACTCCGTAACCATTTCTGCAACACTTTCCCTTGTTTTTGAAGTAACCTAAACCGCAAGATCCTGCTGACGACATTCATCACGGAGAACACTTTGGCACTTGCGACACACCCCTATCCACGGGATATCGATAGAAAAGTTACGAAATGTTCAGAAGTAAAAGAAAAAAACAGAAACAAATTGCTTGTTGAAACGCTTTTGGACTTTTAATAGTTTACAAAATGTTTGAATGCCCTTCAGTTTCCCTCTTTCCCTTAAACACTGGACATTTTAGCATTCAATAGTACCTGATCCTACAGGAACAAAATCGCCAGTTTTGCGCAATATCCCTCTAGATTAGGCTTTGCCTATCCCTCTCTCTGCTTTTGGCCATTTGTGTGGTTTTGGGCCGTGCTTTGACAGTTGTTCAGGGACACGGCACTTCTGTGAACAGCGATACCAGCCTAACCCGAGGTTGTATCGATGTGACGGACAGATGGTGAAGACCTGTCTGTTTCTGCTAGCGGTCTGACACGAGCTAGTATTAGTTCAGCTTCATCCGAAATGTCTGAAAACGACATTGACTTCATGTGTCCCGAGATATCCTTGTTGCAGGACGACAGAGGAACAATTTCCGTTGATTTAGCAGTTTTATCTGTGCGAGCAAACGTACAAACACCTCCGACATAGTTTTGAAACGAGCAGCAAGGTTGCTTGCCGCTCGCCATTTTTTTGGTATGAAATTGATGATCCAAGAAGAAAGTGAAGTACTTCAAAGAAGTTGGAACCCTGCTGTCAAGAACAAAAGGATCGTTATCTTGTCTAAAAGATTATGAGGACCGACAAGTAACATGGAAGTTAATTTTTTACTTTTGTTTGTGCATGTGTCTTTGTAAAAGGGGCCAGTTTGCGGTGGGCGTGGAGAAGGGTTATCGATTTAGCTTATTATCATTTTAACATTATTATGCTATTTTGATGAAAGAAACGGGAAACGTGAGGAAGGTGAATATTTTGTGTTTACCAGTGTAAAAGATTATTTGCGTTTCGGAAACGCGGCTCAAGCATCAAAACTAACACGTGCGTACATGACATTGACACCCCGTCAGGCCATTGTCTAGCGTTATTTTTAGCGAGCAGCGCGAATATGTCAAACGTGTAACCTTGTGTATTTCTGGAAAAAATGTAAGGTTGTTGAGGCTGTATTCAACGAGGCAGAAGAAATTATTGGTAGCATAAATTATGGATGTTTCGAAACTAGGAACACTGTCAAAGTAGCTACTGTATGGCGTTACGTGTTCTGACAGGTGGGTAAAGTTTGTTTATTTCTTGAGTTGGTAACACAGAGGGAATTATGAAACTTGATCAACGTATCTTTCTAGGGTTCTGGTTCTATCATAAGTTTATGAAAATGTAATTTTTAAGCAGCAACTAGTTTGCGAATGCAGTACAAAAAGTCTCATAAATTGTACGCGAACTTGATCGAGCTACACATGTTACACAACTGTCTGATAGATTGTGTTTCGTAACACTGTTTCCGCAACTATATTTCTGTTTGCCTTGTTTGTTGACTTATTCCTGCAGAGTGTTCTTGCGAAAGATTTCAGACTTTATGAGTGAACGCGATTGACATTCTCAGTAACATTTAAAACCTGTACTCGGCTTTTTTTTATGACCCAAATTTACAAAACTGTGAGTGTTTCGAGTCATGTAACACAATCTTAATTTGAACCTCAATCATGCACGGCGATATTATATTACAGTGATTCTTGACACACTAAATCCGTTATCACTTAAAATCTTCCTAGAGTTGACAAAACGACAACTCAGTCTATTTTCATTCGTATCTAGAATAAAATTATACAAAAGGACTCATATGGAGCAGCAAAATATCGCTCTCTACGAAAGTTTTTCGAAATGTTCGTCTTTGTAGAGGGGAGAGCGTGTTGTTTACTTTTTCGTCCAAACATGAAATTATCGGTAGTTTGGTGGGCGGTCTGTTCATTCTCCTTCGGGGATCCCAAAAAAACAACTCGATAATCTAATTATATGTTCTTTTGACTTCACGATTTCAAAATATGGCTTGGCAACTTTTACCCGACGATATTCAAATCGTCCAAACCTCTTGACGACAATTTGCTTAGTTTGAAACTCCCTTGAATTGGTGCGGATAAAATGCCATAGCCTGATCTCGTATTTTTAGCTTTTAATTCAAACTTGTATTTGTAACAGAGAAGAAACGCTGAGCTAAACGTAGCTGGTTTCAGCTAAGTTTTAAACGCTGCCTTTGCAGAGAACAGCGCTCGCAAAAATTCGTTATTCAGCCACTCTTCCTTCGGCGTCTCGAGCAGTTATCGGGGCAAAAGTGTTTTCTCTAATTTTCTCCAAAACGAAGAAATATTTCAACTAACAAATATCATTTCCATTAATCAGTCACTTGTACCTACTTGTGGGCAAAGTATGAGCGAAAACTGATTTTTGAGCTATTTCCGCTAATTTCAAATTTTGTCTGATTTTCTCACGGACGCTCTCTTAATTGATTCCCTGCACTTTGGTTAACGTCATAACTGCTTTTTAGCCCAAAAAATTGCTTTTTAGGGACTTTTAACTCTCCATACCGCGAGAAATGGGTCTTTTTTGGTACTTCGTCACCTCATAGTCCCTAGGGACAACGTCCGAATCACGTTGGAATGTCAGTGTGGACATAGAAAAATCTAAGGTACATTTTACGAGTGATTTCGTTCGAATCTGTGAAGGTCATATTTTCGACATAAAATAGGGAGGGGGGAACCCCTAAAAGATCACCTC
>JAOBAT010140185.1:0-22731 GCA_026413305.1 Hydrozoanthus tunicans
GCGAAGGTCTAACCGTTTGCAGATGTTAGAGCAAAGGCAGCACCTTCTCCTCAATTGTTTTAAGACCCTGAGTGAAGATCCAGCACCAGGAATCAAACCCAGGCCTCCCGCACCAAAGACTGGTGCCTTACCAACTAGGCTAACCAGGTGGCGGTTGTTTTACCAAGGTAGAATGTACAAAGGGTAGCTTTGTTTGTCACCATGAATAGTCTGATCTGTGATGGTGAAATTGTAGGTCCACAATAAGAAGAAAGAGAAGCTTCAGTCAGGGGTTTCGTTTCAAGCTGGAAACCGGTTGCAGCGTCTGGTTGTTTGACATATAAACTCTGGTAGTTCACACAACTTATTTTAACTGTGGAAATTGTTCATTGTGATGACACAGACTCTGACAGGTGATAATGATAGTGACTTGACCATTGGGTCAGATGGAGATGATTTCAAGAGAGAAGCTCTCTACAGACATGGGATTCACCTAATCGAGAAGGTGGTTTCGGAACCAAATCAGACCAGTACCTCATTTCTGAGACAACGTTTCAGCTCCTCCAAAGACCTTCTGGGTTAGCTAATTCCAGTACAAGAAATATAGAAAACTACATTTAAGAGAGTCCAGCTTTTTCAAATTCTCAGGAGAGCATGCCTCCAGACCCCCCTAGGAGCTCTTCCACATACCTCCTGAACCATCAAATCCAGGGCTTCCAAATACTACAGGAAACCCTGAACAGTGTTACTGTAGCTCAATGACGAAGGTACTTATTTTTCTGAGGTGAAACTGCACTCAAGCCACTGACAGTGTTTGTGTCTGATGGCCCTGATTTAAATCCACCACATTCAATAAAGTACATCAAGCTTGTCTGTTTATCATAGTTATCATTATTGACAGGGATAAATTGAAGCAAAGCCTACATATTTTTTTTTATATTTTTTATTACATTTTTTATTATTTTCATATATTTTTTTAAGAATTAGGACAGTATTTTATAATTCTTTCAAACTAATTTTTTCAGAAAGAGGAATCAACCAGTTTCAGTAGTTTAAGCTTAAGAACAAAGAACTGCATTATTTTCTATCTAGACCTTCAGTCAACAAAAAGAGCATTGCGATTGTTTGATTCTATGAGCTCCTGATCAAATTCAAATTTATCCAGACCAGGATACAATAAATGTGCAGTTGTTGCCCACACACACCAAACACACCATCGAAGAAGCCTCAGTCAGTAAAAGGAAACATCTAAATATACAACAAAGCGCTTATTTACAACACGTATAGTCCCTCAGGAAACAAGTTAGTTTTGTTTTCGAGTTCTGATGTTTCCCTCAACTTCACCTCGGGAAAGATCTGGACCCTTGGGAAAACAAAATTAACTGTTTCCCACAGGACCATACATTAAGTGTATAATATTCAACTGCTATATATGCTCACACACTAGTACTCATTCATGACCACATATGGATGGAAAGTAAAGAAATTCAAATAGCAAGAAAAATTGTTGCACAAAATTATGTTCAGTTTTCAGACTGGCAAAGAATCTGAACCTGGAAGACATTTAACCCTTTCAGCCCCAACCAGTTTATCAACATCTAACTTATCCTAGTTACATAATTTGTACAACTTAAGACATTCGGTAATGAGAAAATCTAACATAGCAAACAACTGAAGATGAAAAGCAAAATTCTCCTTAACTGATAACATGAAAAATATGGTTTCTAGTTGGGAGAATTTAGCAATACATCTTTATGAGGAAGCATTTGTTGTGCTAATGTACCTGCATCCTCCCTGTGAGAAACCAAAGTAATTTGGCAAACAGCGATCACACTTGTCTCCTGTCACACCTGGCTTACAAATACACCTCCCTTGTGAGTCGCACTGTTGACTAGCGGAACCAGTTGGATTGCAGTTACAAGCCTTACAAGGCTCACTGGCTGATGCTCTGTAGAAGTTTTCTTTACACCTTTCACAGTTGACTCCTGCAGTATTCTGTTTACAGTCAATGCAGCGGCCTCCATGTCCCGTTGTATCAAACAGTTGCTGGTCAAACACACAACTATCTGCCAGGTTGTTGCAGTCGCAAACTACAACAAATTCAAGATAAAACTTGTAATTGCCAAAGGAAGCAAAATAGTTATCAAAAACAACTTGATTTTAAAAACTGTCTCCATTTAAAAATGGCCTGTATACATTTTGACATTTATAAACAACTTACAATAATTAAAAGAAACTGAAATCAATGTATGTTACTCATTGTTTTAGGATTGTTTAGGAGCAAATCATATTAGTTTCTCGATGTTACCCCCAGGGAGGGAATGAGCACTTGGCAGGGCATCAATGCCCCAGGGGGGATAGGGTTAGGCTGTGGGTTCACAGGATACCCAAACTCTGAGGCAATGCTTCTTGCATACTTGACCCCAGGGGTGGTAACATTTTAATTTTTTCGATCATTTTTCATTACCATGCTAGTTTCAGTCCAAACAAAAATAAAACAATTAATAACAGTTATTTGTCTTATCCTTTATTTGTTATCTATAATTCAAAACATTTTAAGTTATTCAAATCACCAAAATTCCAGTCATATCCCTGCATTTTGACCTTGCATTTTCTTCATTTTTTGGGAACCAGTAGTAATTCATCTTTGTTGAAACATAAATTCTGATAAAATTATTCATTTGAGTCTCCACAATATACATATACAACTGAATTACTGGTAAATAGCAAGTTTGATTGTTGTAATCAGTGGAACAGAATAATCATTCATTTGGCCCTTTTTCAGCACCACGTGGTTTCTGGAGAAATTGCGATAATCATACAATACAATGTTTACTTGTAATCATGTTTACCTGTACTGTTATCTCCATGACTCATTACCCATTAATTAAGTCTTGTATTTTTTGGGTAGGGTGTTTTGATGCCAAGTATTTTTTGGGGTCAAAAATTTTTAGGCTTGTGTTTTTTTGGGGTTTGCAATATGAAGCTCTGGCAGACCCCCAATCCCACCCCTCACACCCCCTCCCCCTGCCATATCACATATATTTCAAGTACTGTGGAATTGCATAGGATACATTCAGGAATTATTCATTTAATTTACAACCTCTGACAAAAACATATATAGGACAGGGATTTGTGCCTCACCCTTTCCCTGATCAATAAATGTTGGTTTGCAAAATCAAAGAAATTATTGTCAACAATACAATATTGAATTCAAAGCTTGCTTATTAACCTAGCTAGGTGAGTTTGGTAAATTCTTCCTAAAAAATTACTTTTTTTGTCAATAATGATTTTTAAGGGAATTTGCTAGTTACGAATTGACTTCTACTTTTATGTGGAGCCCTATCAATCTGCTTTTATTTATAGTTATGACAATCAATGGAATTCCAAAATTAAAGCCAACAAACACAGCTCTTAGCACTCATTATGGAGATTTTCTGTAAGCTCACTGCAGAGCACAGATAAACTTTTGACCTTTAACCTTTTTGTCTTTTAGATCAAGCAGTAGAGAGTTCTAGGCTCTTCACAATCCACTTTTAAGTCCTAAATTTTCATAAAAAGAATATCTTTGCCCACGTGGTAAAAATTTTAGATATTTTTTGTTCAGGAATACAAAGAATAGAATTCTTTTTGCAAACATGTAAATAATTTTTTTGTTACTAGGTGTGTTAAAGAGCTGTGATTTTTTTTTACCAGATGGCCATCCTGTTTTTAAGTTGAAAACACAGGGTCACTTGACAAATCACTCCACATTTTAAACTGCTAACATGTGCACTTGCCCATGAATTAAGAAAAAGAAACAATGTGCCTTAGGGCAAAAAGATCTCTCCCTGAAAGAGACATGAAAAAAATACTAAGAGAGTCAGACCTTGGATCAATGTTACTTATCAAACTCTACCAAACACACAAGTGAATATTTATCTTTTTCAAAAAGAACCAGCTCATCTTAAAAATGTTTTCTCTTGACTCGCGTGTACAGAATCATGTTGCGAGGTAGGTAATCGAAATACCACCAAAGGGGATTTCCATTCGCGATGATGTATAAATTTTAAAAGTCTTTAACAATATATTCCAGCGGGGTTTTTGTTGAAATACCGTTGGAAAAGAACAACGTTGCTTTGTTAAAACGACTTCACGATGTATTTCCTGCTCAAAATGAAAACATGCTTAGGACTCAAGGCGGCAACATCCGGCCTCGCAGTTTTCAAAATCTGTCAAAATATAACTTTCTCGAACTTATTTATACGCAGAGGCAAAAATCATTCTAAATCTTGGTCACACTCACAGCAAACGAAAACAACATAAACCATAAACTTCTTTAGACACTGTTTTTTTTTTAAATTCTGTATTAAAAAAAAAAGTAATCCTGATCTAGTTATTTATAATGTCTTGGTCACAGCTTGCAAAAATCGCGTGTCGGTCATTTACATATTTATTTCACCATGTATATTTCAACACATGAAAAGCATGTAAATTACAGGTATTACAGTTAAACGTACGGCCTATTTGAAAAACTTAACATAAATTACTTACGTCGACATTCATTGGCGTCGTCCTCTGTAGCTCGAGCCCATTTTCTGTCGTTATACAAAGGACGACATTTCCCACAATCGACTCCATCCGTGTTGTGCTCGCACTCACAGCGAAGAATTTCTCCCTTCTTGTCGGCCGTCAATGTCCTGCGACAATAGCTGGCATGGCCATTGCATTTACACCTCCCTCCGACTGCTAAATCAAAGATGGCAAAGTAATAACTCCTTAAAACATTAGGATCTCCAAAGACTTCATCGCCAAAGGTGTTCATACGAACGAGATCAATGCGAATCGCACTGGCTGTCACCCACTCTTGCAGTGTAGGACTGTTATCAAAATCCTCTGCACCAGGTCTCCCTTCCAGTGTGCTAAAAGCAATATTTCCTCCAGTCAGCGGGCTAATACTGCTGAACTCATCAGTGCATAATGCCCTCTGCTGATCTCCATCAAAAGTCGTCCCATCCAAGCCATATAAAGGAGTATTTAGAATCCCGAAGGTCTTGTTGCAGGACGCAGAGAAATACTGATATGGTACCCAGGGTGCGTTCTTGTCTTTCGAGGTGCGCTTGTAAATCGCCATAGATTCGGGCCTGGGAGAGCGAAAGCGAATTCTGATGTAAGTAACATCATAGGATTTTTCAAGCTCCAATGTTAACGTAACAATTCTCCTCTCTGGGTTATGCAACAGTGTGTCCGACTGCCACCAGGTGAAATTCTGATCGTCTTTTATGTCGGTGATATAAATGGACGGGTGACTGTACCGCGTGTCGTTTGCTGAACACAATTCACATTCTTTTGTCGGAGAAGTGACGGTGGTTTGAAAACAGAACTCACTTGGAGGACTTCCACAAGTGTTGTTCGATTTCACAATCTTTGTAAACGCTGCGTTCTCGAATTCGGGCATGCAACGAACTGGACGATTGAACGGGTCGTAACATTTGATCCGTGATTGTGAGCTCGCTTCGTATACATGGGAAAACAACAAGAGCTTTAGAAACAAAACGACAACAAAACAATTTCGTCCTCTGCCAATTTCACCGATACAAAGAGGGCCCATTTTATTCCCCCAAGACCTCAACAGTCAGCGATGTAAACTTGGAGAGGAATCCAGGAGGAAAATAATATGGCCAATACAAAGCTGATATGCGAGTAATTCCCTCTCCGACTGACCTCCCTATGCGATGAAATACAAGGTCGACAGCCAAATGCCGCCAAAAGCTTCAACCATGGGGTTGATAGAGCTTTGATTGGCTAACAATCTGGCAATAACTTTATTTTGTCCAATCAGCGACAAGAATTTGAAACAGGAGTGGATTTCCACTGAGAAAGGTGTGAAAATGTCCCCGCCCTTTCCTTTGGCACGAACAGGAATTCGACTAGCTACTCAGCCGAGGTCTCGTACGATTTGTCCACAAACTTGACCTCGAGGCAGTCAACCCAAGTCAGTTATTTATTTTTATCCAAATTTTAAAAATGAAGTGCGAATCGTGAACTAAACTTTAGGTGTGTTTTGACTGCTTCGTCCATTTTTCACTGGAGAATTCCTTAACATTTTCGGCTGTCAAAAACGACACCCCGGTAAAGCATTCATTTCCGCTGACCTGTCACTCTAAATTATCAATGAAAAAGTTCTATCTTTGTACGGAAGTGAGAAAAAAGATTAGACAATATAAAAAATAATTCTACGCTGCCAGTAAACAGCTAAACAAAAAAAATCAAGATTAGGCCTTAAAAATCCACCACAAGAATGCAATTTAAAATATCTCCTTTAAATTTCAGTCTCCATTCATTCAAGTGACTAATTTACCGTTGCTGATGGATTCCACAGATGTCGCTCAATAACAGGCTATCGAAATGTTTCTTTTTTTTTAAGAAAAAAATATTCTAAGAGGTTAATGGCGTGATGCACCTTCTGTTTTACTTGGTTTGTTCTGCGTAACAATTCAGTAAGTTTCGAGGAAAAAAAGAAAACTAAATTTGCCAGACACTTGTAAACTGAAGTCAAAAAACTTTCAACTAAGCTCAAAATTTGTTTATCTTGAAACTTTTATCACCCATGACGTTCTCGGCAGTCCAAAATTATTACTGTTGCAGAAACAAAATCTGCAAAACTGATTGGAAAGCATTTACCTTCCCTGTTGGAGCTTCAAAAATCATGGCCAGAAACCTTCACATTAGCGTGCTCAAGTATGAAGCTGGGGGGGAGAGGATGGCAAGAAAATAATAGTGAGCACAAGGAAAAAATATCCGATCATCGGCAAGCAGTTGTCTCAAGATAAAGATTACTTAAACTAGACTATTTCTGGTAACGTGGCCACTTGGCATTTTTAACCCTACATGGTTATTTCTTGTGGCCATAACCACTAACTACCAGCTTTTTGTAATTACAATGTATAAATATTTCTTGTAAAACAAATGGTTAAATAAATGTTGTTTTTGTTGTTGTTGTTGTTGTTGTTATCCCCTTTTCCTTCCAAAACTAGCCTTTCAACGAAGTTTTGGCCGCGTGGGAAACGGAACGAGCTAAAACGGGAAATAACGAGAATCTAAACTTGCTACGCACGGCTTTCAAAATATCTTCTTTTCACAAAATTCGCACAAAGAAGCCGGCACGAGATAAAATAGAAGCAGCAAACATTAAATATAAAACTTTTAAGAGATGTGTCAGTCATTAGTCATTCAAACAAAAAGATGAGCTGGTGAACTTTCCATTTTTACTTTCAAGTTTCCCGACTTTTTTTATCTCGCCACTTCACAGTGCGTGTTGCTTGGCCGTAATCACCGCCTCTGCTTTCAAACAGTTCACAATCATTTTCTCCTAGTTAAAGTATAATTAATGGATAGAAAAAAACTTTATTCTTAAAAATATGGCAAAAGAAGCAATATGACTGTTATACTGTCGGCAGTTCTGGGCAGTTAACGTTAACGGCCGCTTGGGTGATCGGAAACACAGATTTGACAACTTTTTTTCGCATAACCCTGCCTTTTGTCTTTTTGCCTTTTATTGAAGTTTTTAGTCAGTATGTAAGTAACCATTCATCTGGAGGGCCATTTTCAAAGAAACCGTTTTGGTTTTTTTTATATTGTTTAAATAAACATAATACTCTGATATGGTTGTGCCAGGTGGTCAAGCTTTTATTTTAGCAATATAAAATGAGCAACTTGCTTTATCCTTGGCCCCAGTGACGTCTACCTACTTGTTGTCCTGTGTTCTTGCTCTTTCTGAGAGGTATGGGGGGGGGCACAGTGGGAATTGTAATAGATAGTTATAAACCTAAAAGTTCCTATTCAAAAGTTGCTGTTTGATTGCCCTGCCCCCCTCCTTTGGTTCTACCACCAAATATAAAAATAAAGAATAAAAACAGTTTCAAGAATGAGTATAAATTGAAAAAATAAAACAAAATATAAAGACCAACCCTATTTATTTTAGAGTATGTGACTGAAACAACAGACATTATTTTGTTTGGTTTTATTGATTTAGCTGTCAGCTTGAACAAGCAAGGGTTTTTTACAAAAAGATTTTAATTTCAAACAAATTTTGCTATCTTGGAGCAAGTAAGAATTTACTACCACTATTTTAAATTACCCAAACAACATAAGCATAGTTAATAAGCTGCTTCTTGAAATGATGAAAGTTCTTTTTGTTCTGGTAAATTCTTTCTCCTCTTGCTATTTGGCCATTCAACTAACATTTTTTAATGTTTCTTTTGGCAGTATCCAAAATTTACAAAAATTGAAGTCATATAAAAAAAGAGGGATGTTATATTTTTTTAATAATCTGCTCTTTTGCTGATTCAAAATCGTTCTAGTTATAGAACTTTGGTAGAATAGCCTTGACACTCGATCCTGCTGAGTTTGCTGTGAGTGCAGCAACTCTGGAACTTGTTCGACTGATAAGTACATTGTATGTTTCCATGTTTTATCTCAGCTAGCAGGTTCTGCAGTTATATAGTCTCCAAAACAAACATGGCACACTGATCAGTCATCTGGTAACTTAACAGGAGGAATAAGTGCCGCTCCAACAATTCGCTCTTCCTCAAGGAGAAAATTGAAAGTTGCTGCTGCATTCCGCTGATGAATAAAAAAGATTTTGAAGTTTATGAATGTAGATAGATTTTAGTTTACACAATGTTTACAAACAAACCTCTTCAAATCTAAACAATGGCCTGGTGGCATGAAACAAAGAGCAAGTAAGCTAATAGTTTGTTTATAAATGTTATAAACTCAAAATCCTCTTATGCTTTTGAGTATAGATTTTTGATAAAAACACAAGATGATCTTAAGGAAGTATACAGAACTAAGAAAGACCTGAAAAGTTGAAAGATTTGACATGATTTAGACTCATGAACTTTTCAACATCAGTTAATATTAACTGAGCTACGAAACCTGTTGAATGTGCTGGCTTAATATACCCATTGATGCTGCAGAAAGCTTACAGTGAAATAAATGAGTCTCAGATGAATAAAAAAAATCATAACAGTAACAAGCAGTTTAGGGCACTTCACACACTATCTAAAAGCTAAACCATTTCTCAAACCAATTGCCCACTAAGTGGGTGTTACCCTTGGTCTCTGTACACAGTTTTAAGAGGATGAGAGTCTTTGACTCCCCCTGAACAGAACACTAGTGCATCGCAGGTTATCCCCAGCAGAAGCTGCTACTCATTTATACAGCTGAGTCGACTGGAACAAGTTGAGTAAAGTGTTTTGCTCAGTGGTCTGACCAAGGCTCAAACTTGCAACTCTAGGATTAATATCAAAACAAACCCTACACAGTCTGCCAATATCAAGGTACACAAAAACTGCAGAATTTTTAGCTAGGTTGCAAATCTACTGCACTTACTGTGTCCAAAACTTCTACCGCAAGTTTATTCTCCTTCAAAAACTCTCTAACTTCAGGTTTGAGCCTCGTAAGTTTTTCTCCAGTGCCAATAACAAGTACTTCTACAAAGAAATAAAATGTGTTTGACATCTAAAAAAAAATAGATATAACTAATAGGTTTTAATTAAGATCCATGCTATAACTGTGACACTTTCTGAAGTCAAGCTGTAAATTAGTGTAGTTAGAAACAGACAAGTAAGTTTGCTGCAAAGCTCCAAAATATAAATGGGGCAAAGCTAAAACAGGTTCAGTATCAAAATTTCTAAAATTTTCTAATCCAAAGTATTTGGTCAGCTATGAAATGAAAGTACAATGAAAGGGCCAATGCTAGCAAGGCTTTAAAAGTTGTAATATGGGGCAAAAAACAATTTTAAAGCACAAAAAAGAACAAACTTTTTCATAGGGAAAGATTAAAGATTAGAAATGCCAGAGAGTTCACAAACAAATCATTGAAATACTTGGTGTTTAAAGTAAACTAAGGTGTTTCAAGTAAAATTGAGATGGATTCACTATGTTGAGGGAAAAAAAATTCAAACAAGCAAGTCCAAGAGTCAAAACTGAGTTTAAAAAAAGCACAACATCAGCCAAATGCAAACAATTAACTTGTTAAAACTTGTGGGTAAAATGAAAAATTATGTCAACAAACCCAAAACAAACAACTTTTGCTGGCTTTCTGTCCTGTGTTTTAGCAAACTGTGCATAATGAACAAAAGTTAAGAAAAAAGTGCTTTAATTGGCGAACCCCTTACTATCATATGCACCTATTGTTAGTGCATATTTACCAGCATATCACACTAAGCCCAACATGACATGCTAGTTACCTAGGGAAAAATGTCAGCTTTCAATTGGTATTTTTTTTTGGGTAATTTTAAAACTGAAGGTTATTTTTTATGGTGGAAAATTTTTTATACCTTGGTATTTTTTAGGGTAACTTGGGAACTTTTCCAACTGCTATCTCTACCCTTTTGACCCTAGAGTACCCCCCCCCCACCCAAGTATCACCCTGTAAGCAAACATTCTTCTCATTGTTTACATGAGCTTATCTACAAGGCCCTTCTAATCTTAACATATAAACAAATGGTCTAACAATTATTATTCAAATATTAGGCACCTGTTGAATACCTCTTAGATAAAAGGCCTGACTTACCAATTCGTGGTTCTACTATTGTGAATAAAGACAAACTTTCTGCAGTAATATCTTCAGCTTGGTTCACCTTCAGTTTAGAGAGATCATACTGTTGGTTACTTTGGCCTCATATCGTTTTGAAGAAGCTCTTTAAAGCCTCTTTTAAAACAAATGTTTCATGCAAAATAAACCATCTTTTCTCTCACTTTTTTACAAGTTTCCAATTTAAATACACAGACCAATATAGTATAATTTCTATACTCTCTAGCACACAAACAAAAATATAAAGTCCCACTTTAAAACTCTTAAGCATAGATTTGAAGAGTAATAAGCATTTGTGTACAAGACAGTTCTACACAAAACGTTTGAACAAACCTAGGTAAACAAACTATTAGTGACACAGCACCTGATTTGTGGGAAGATAATCCAAATAAACTGAAAGATATTAAAACCTTTCTCTATTCAAAAATAAAGTTAAGGCGAAAGAACAAAATCGTTTTTGACAATACAATTCCATTGATGATTTATTTGCAACTATAACAAACTACTTTAATTATATATTACAATTTGATAATTATTAGTATATACCTGTATACAAGTAAATGTTATAAATATATCCTTGTATTAATTATGCTTCTGTACTACACATTTTTTTCCTTATCATTACACATTCATTCTATTACTAGCTCTACAAAATGTAACAAAAAATGACTTAAGGCTAACACGAAAACCCTCAGTTACCACAGCCTCAGGCATTCAAAAACACACTAATTACAAAAAGAAAAATGATAATAGTCAATTGTAACAAACTCGAGTCTTCTGTAATTTATAAAACTATACTTACAAATTTAAAAAGAATGTGAAATAAAATGTTATGTTATGTTAGCTGAAGTGACAAACAACATTTCTTCGACTAGAGTATGCAGGGGATTTCATCATACTTAAACTGTAATGTAGAATAAAGTGGCACTGCTTATAAGAATAAATTTTGATAGCTGTTTAAAACAGCTAGGTTGGTCTTGGTAAAACACTCAGGTAAAACAGGCTTTGCCAGCTACTGCCTATTGATGAAACCTTAAAGGAAAGCCAGCAGCAACCCATTTTTCAGTCACTTTCTCAACTTTCCAAGTGTAGTCTGTTCTGTAGGTGTTACACATAATAGATACACTTGGCTGCCTAACAGACAACAATAGTTTTAATGTCCAAGCATGTCTACAAATAAAATAAGACTATTCTATTATTCCTTAAAGTTAAAAAAAGGTGTTTTACCTTCCAGTGATAAAATACTTCTGGTAGAATTGCAACTGACCCAAAAACTTTGGTATTCCTGATCCTAAAGCCTTGGGTGCTGTATCTTGTTACAAAGGGTGGCATAAATCTTTCTTCTGTTTGCTGTTGTTTATCATTAGTAATGAATGTCACAGAGGTTTTTAGAGGCTCTTTTTCTATGCTATGATGTCTCACCGGAACACTGCAACTGTGATGTAGACAGGATTTAATCATCAGTCAACATAAACCCAAGCCCCTGAGATTAAATGGAATACAAAAAAATTGAGTCTCTTGGGGGCACGTCAGCAAGGCTAACTTCCTACCAAGTAGAGACTATTTTTTGACTAGAATAAAAATCTGTTCTATATTGTACCATATCTTTTTCATTTTTGAGCTTCCGATATATAACAATAGTTACAAAGCCACTAATAAATTGTTAATCAAATCTGGCTTACAAAATCTTTTTACTGCATCCAAGTAAATAAAGAACAGTGCCAGACACACAAATTTTTTTCAACTTTATACACAAGGAAAAACACACAAATCTTTTCCCACAAAGGTTAACAGTATCTCTTACATAATTCCTGCCCATACCCACCCTGCCCCGCCAAAAATTCACAATGGTCAAATATGGTGAGTCCCCTGCTAAGGCCTGAGGTCAGGGCACAGAGGATTATAATAAGTGGTGCACAAAAAAAATGATTTTGTTTCACCAAATAATATTCAACTGAAAGTATATTTAAATGTAAAATACGTTAAAAAGTTCAAGTGCTTAAAATGTTTTTGTGTTGAGAGAAACAATCTTTCTCGACTAGGTTTTCATAGCTCATAACTTTGACTTTTTGTAGTTTTATATAAACAAATTATGTAATATCATAAGTTTTTTTCTCATCATTTAAAACCGTTTACTTCATGAAAACCCAAACGTCCAAAACTGAAAGTTATTTAACAAGAGTCAAATACAACGTAAATCCTGTTAAGAAAATCATTTAGGATCAGGATTCGTCTTTGTCGACGAAATAAGGTAGAGACTTCAGCATGAAATAACCGGTTAGAACCTCAGTCACATGTGTTGTCTGTGTCCACACGAAAGCTCGCACTCTGACATTTAAACCAATTTACTTACAACAATGCTGGAGCTCTGTTTTTCATTTGCTTAAGCTGATGGCCAAATCGGAACATTTTCCTTTTCTTTTAAATCAAATACTATCCCGAGTAATATAAATGCGTAAACATTCCGCTCGTCTGTTCAGCCGACGTTCAGCCTCGTTTCAACATTCGCCCGCGTTTTAGCAACACCAGTACAGCGGATTTACGTGCACCAAAACAAATTGGCGGTCGCGGAAAGCCGAAAATGAGACAAAATTTATTGATACTTGTACAATATTCAGAAACTCAAAAAATTGCATGTTCTAAGAAGATAATAATTCAGTATTTATAATCAACGTCGGAATTTCCTTAAGCTCTCTGAGCAACTGGTATCAAAAGAAGCCGACGGTTGCAGCCTGCAGTTTACTCTCCCTCCCGTCCTCCGGACCACCGAAGCTTCATATTAGGGTATTCAAAGCCATGTCTACTTTGTTGCTTACTTCAGCTTCACATCAGCATATAATTTTTTCAGTGTAAAATTCTTTTAAATTAAGTTTGTTCATGCTACTGCTTTGAGAAACAACCGCAAGTCACAGTATATGCGTTGGTCTTAAATATGGCGAAGATTTGCCGACACGTTAAGCGTGCTTGTCAAGTACCTGCAACGTGTGGCCACTTTGCTGGTTGTACATTGTATGCAAATGACCTCAATGTTGCCAACACAAATACCTTGACATTGCAATAATGTTTAATTACAAAATTTTCCGTATTTTCTGACATAGTATTCAAGGAAAACTTTTTCCATGTTGTAAAACACGGCTTGAAACTGACAAAACTCCCTGTCAACGATAAAAGAATGCCACTGAAATTCCAGTTTAGGACTTGGGCACTACAACCAGTGGTTTAAACTACATACATACTGTGGTTTTACATAAATAAAAGATTGGCGTTCAATTATTATTAGAGCGTTTTGACCTTGAGAAACTGTTGAGATCCGCGTAAGTTGCAACGTTGCTGAAATAGAGGCATACTTTTACTAAAAATGTTTATCGATAAACGTTTGCACGGGAAATAATTGTGTAACAGCTGTACATGGACTTCATTTGACGACTTCAGTGAAGTATAGCTTTATTTACTAGCGAAAATGGTGAAAGTGTTTATACGGGTCAAGTTTTTGTTTCTGCTTGCTTCATGTGGCGTACTTGAAGTGTACTCAGTAATTTGGAAGGAATGGGAGAATTGTGAGGACCTCTCTGGAAAACCATTACCGTGTGTTCCACAGGCCATGAATGTTGCTCTTCTTCGGAATGTTGAGGCAAGCAACACTTGCGGCAGCCCCAAAGCAGGCTACTGCGAGCTTGGTCCTCAAAAATCCTGTTTTATGTGTGACAGCAACAGCACACGGAACAGACATCCTGCACATTTGATGGTTGACAGAGAAAGAAACCCTTTTGTTGACACAACTTGGTGGCAATCACAGACCTGGCATGAAACTAACCAGTTAGGACTATCTGATAATAGTAACCCGTTGAAAATAAACATTACATTGTCATTTAACAAAACATACCTTATATCAGGTAAAATTACTGTGCGATTTTACACCGAAAGACCCCAAGCAATGATAATTGATAAGTCTGCAGATGGTGGCAGGACATGGCAAACTATGCAGTATTTTGCTAAGTACTGTCAGGAAAAGTATGGTATGCCAAATCATGGTTCAGGAATTCCTGCTGGAGATCCGTTTCAGCTCACCTGCACAGAATCATATAGTGGGGAGAAACCAAGAAAGTATGGACCGGTAACTTACAACGAACGATACAACTTGGCAAATTTTCTTACGACTCAAACGCAGTCTCACCTTCTAGCAACCGATGTGCGGATAAGGTTGGAATACCCAGCTACAGACGGTATGGAGCTGTCAGGAAGAGAAGAATCTTTGAACCGTTACTACTACGCTATATCTGATATCTCTGTGGTGGCTCGCTGTAGCTGTCACGGTCATGCTAGGTTCTGCGAAGGGCCTACAATGGCTCAGGTCTGTCAGTGTCACCACAATACTGAGGGTGCTGATTGTGAAAAGTGTCTGCCACTGTTTAACAACCGTCCATGGATGCCAGCTAACAGAACACATGCTAACGAGTGCCAAGGTAAGAATAACAGTGGCTCAGGCTCAGTTGGTACCGTTCAACTGCCAATGCAAAAAGGCGGAGGCTGCGAAGCGGGAGCATTACAGAGTCGTGTGTGAATTTTCGACGCGGCCAATCAAAAAGCGGTTTGTGCACTGCAAATGGTGATAGAAGCAGCTCGTATGTTACTGGCTTCTAGAAATTAAGGAAGTTATCAAAATTCGTCTTGTTCTGTCGGTCAAAACAGATTACGTATTTAAAATCACGATGTAGAACTGTTTGTAGTTGTATTCCTCTTTAGCCTCCAAGGAAAATATGGTGTTTAAGAAATCTGAGGTTTGAAAAATCAGGGTTAAGCGTTATCCTCTGCTGCCGAATTGAACTAACCTTTCCTCCTTAAATTGGCTGATAGTACGCGCGCTATGATTGGCTGCTGAGCGGGCAAGATTTCTTGCTGACGGTCGTTATATTTTTATAGTAGGCGCGCTCTGATTGGGCATTTGGCGTAATTACCAGTCAGTACGATACTTTTTTGTTTTTACTCACTGTTTCTCTTTTTTTTAAGTAACGAAATGAAAAGTTCTCTCATTGTTAAAAAATATTATAGTTTCGCTCGCTTCGCCAGGTTCGTTTCACTACAGTGAACACAACCGCGTGACCTCCAGCACGCAATTGGATGTTAGTTGAAAATGTCTTCTTAATGTTTTAATTGCATCATTGTTATAAGTGCTGAAGTGCCAAGTAATAAATAACTTATTAACCTCGTCTATTCGGTTATTACAAAGAAGTCTCAGAGCAGTCAGTCTCGTAGAACTCACCTCGCTATCGCTCAGTCAATACGTACGTACCTCAAGGCCTCGTTCCAAGATTTCACTGTAACAACCTCACTCCTAGTCAATAAGGTGTTTATCTTGCTCGTTTGCAATAAACGACAGCTACTACTAGTTAAGAAAATATATGCTAACTAAGGTTGCTTAGTCTTTTAACAACTGTTTCGTTTGTGTTGTATCAACAGAGTGCAACTGTAACAATCATGGCACCTCGTGTATGTACAATACCACCCTTGGCCTCGGTGTATGTCTGGGATGTAAAAATAATACTGAAGGAGTTCACTGTGAGCGTTGTATGAACAAGTTCTTTAGAGACCTCACAAAGCCCATGACTGATGGAGGAGCATGTAAAGGTACGCGGAAAACAACATTGACTCTTGAATGTTATAACACATTTGACAATGATAGTGCTGATGACAATATTGATGATGGTGGTGTTGGTTATTACAATGATAATAATGGTGATGATGATTTTGAAGTTGCTGACAGACTATGAATGTAATGATGCTGGTGTTAACGGTAATGATGGTGATGAAGATGGTGTTCATCTTGATGATGATGATGGTGATAATGATGGTGATGGTACTGATGACGATAGTGGTAGTAGTTGTCAGTTTATGATTAACAATGCATATATGAATAAATTTTTGTTTTCCACAGTTTGTGATTGCTTTCCACTTGGGACTGTCGAGGGTGCTAACGCGAGCTGCCTCCAAGCTGCCACACCTAAACAACAAATCGGACAGTGTAACTGTAAACCCAACGTGTATGGACGGCGGTGTGATCAGTGTAGTCCGGCACACTGGGGGTTTACGCTGCCTCCTCAGGGAGAATGTAAATGTGAGTACCGCTTTGATTTTAAAGTCAAAACCAAGGGTTCAAATGAACCCTATTATTTAGACATTTTTAGCTATGGTAACAGCTAATTTATCAACTCTTTACTTCTTCTTCTACACAACTCTTACAATTTATTTCCAGAGAGCACAAAAAAAATCTGCTGCAGTCTGATTGGTTCTTATAGGTTTTGGGCTTTGGCGGCATTTGAATGCTTTTGAAGGTGAAACCATTAAAGTGTAAAGCTAATTAATATCATATCAGCTTTTTTCCAGCACAATAAAATGTTGCACACTGTGTTGAAATTAAACTATTTTCTCACGAAACATCGAGTTTTCAGTGTCGTTTTAACACATTTCCAGCTTTAATAGCGTGATTTGTGAATACCTGAGAAGAAAACCCAACATAAACATTCGATCACTGTTTCCATAACACAGACAGTTTGTAGCAGTAAAAAACGCGTACATTTTATGCCGGTGGGGAGGTCCGTATAGCGAAAACTATATCCTCGGTGATAAAGCTTCCCTCGGCAACGGGCCACAGCATTCTCAAACGGTTTTCTCACATTCATACAGACTTAGGTAATAAAAAAGGAACTGGTAAGTCAATTGAACTAAATATTTGCAAAATTTGTTCTATGAAAAGTTTTGGTCCTAGTTTAATAGGAGAATATTAGAATAGTGAATCCGCCCTGGTTGGGCTGAAAAGAGTCAAAATAACTGCTTCTCTCTGTCAATCTCTGTAGCATGCAACTGTAACATAGCAGGAACAAAGAACAGTTCCCGGGACTGTCACCAAGAGACAGGGCAGTGCTACTGCAGACCAAGCGTGGTCGGACAGCACTGCCACCAGTGCAAAGATGGCCATTACTCCTACCCAAGCTGTCACAAGTGTCAATGTGACCTAGGGGGTGCCATTCCATTTTGCAGTAAAGACACAGGTGTGAACTTCTTACATGCTATCAGATTCAGTTGTCAGTTTAACTCACTGCTTGTTTTTAGACAGTGGCTTGTGTAAGTACACAGACAGCGTGGTAGTTGCTGTCCTGTCTATCACTGCACCTCTTAAGTATTGGTCATCTCGCCCCAAGTCTATTTTGCCTTTGCCTTGATCAGCGTAGAGCTCTGTACCTTCGAATTTGAGTACCTGTAAATCTGAGCATTAACAGAGAAAGGGAGAAGGGAAGGGACGGAGGTTAAAGACATACTGGTGGCATTCTTTATGCCAGTATTAAGTCGATGGTACTATCAAATTAAAACATAGGCATAACACTAAACTTTATTTTCAAAAAATAAATCTGAATTATACTTAAGGCTGTTAGCAGGTGAAGAATCACTGAGCTGCTTTCTTGACAGTTCAGACTATAAAGCAACTAGAAAAGGCTTTTGGTGCATAGATTATATTGAATATCATCAGTCTTTCTGGAAAGCTCTTGATTGACCACATTATCGTAATTTACTTTACATTAACTCATATCATTTATGTTGATTTAAACCCTAGGTGTCTGTCACTGTCGCCATGGTGTTGGAGGTCCATTGTGTAAGAAGCCATTACCAGGCAGATTTTTTCCTGCCTTAGATTTTCTTTTGTTTGAAGCGGAAGAAGCGAAGCCTGTAAACGCTGTTGTTGTTGTTATTCAAGATGTTGCAATTAAAAAGTTAAGAGTTTCTATTTGGCTCCAGCCAGGTCTATTTTTTCGGTTTGAATATGTCGAGATTACTGTAAAACAATACTACTTTGTTGTGATCAGGCAACAAGGTGGCTGCCTTGAAACGCAACTGACTGTTTCAGTGCAGCAGAAAAGCTTCACTTACCTAAAAATTATACAGTTGAAAAATCTGAACCCCAAAGAAGCTCTTGTGATTGGCAAAATGCCTCTGGAGAAAGGGCGTCTGAACGTAACAATTACATACAACAACACAAACCCAGTCAACTCCAGCTGTTCGCCATTGCTAATTGACTCGCTGGTGCTGATACCTGATGTGTCCAACACAAGGGTATACAAAGAGTCTAACAACACCACTCAAGAAACTCTACTTCGCTGTGTACAGAGTCGCACCTCACTGGCGCTCCTTAACGACGAGCCTTCTTTATGTAGTAGCCTTGTGTTTTCCGCCAGCACAGAGATTGCTAACGGAACAATGGGTAAGGAAGTATTGAAAAATCTTGTATCAAGTATGATACCGTTCACACATCTTTATTCAATTAGTATCAAAAGCTGTGGAAGAAATGATTGTTGCAGAAATTTGTTGATGGTAATAGTAAAAAAAAATCATAGTTGTATTAGTAACAGCAGTGTAACATGGTAAATGATTAATGGTACATTCGATTCAGAGATCAAAGGTTCTTTCTTTTGCATGTTTCAGCTTGTGGTTGCAGTAGCAAGGGAAGCTACAACCATTCACAGTGTGAGCCTTACGGTGGACAGTGTAGCTGCAAGCCAGGAGTTGGAGGGAGAAGATGTACTTATTGCTTGCCAGACTTCCACAGTTTCTCCACATCAGGATGTACAGGTGTGTCTCACCTAGATGATGACGAGTGGTATCCCATTTGAAGCAAAATATTGTTATACATATGTTTGGAATCTTCTCCAATGTCACTCCTTTTTCTCTCTTGACCTTTTGGTTCCCTAATGCTGCTTGAAGTGACATCGGCAGTGAAGAGTTTACAGAAAGGGCTGGTGGTCTTAAGTTCAAGCCCTACCTTGAGAAACACGTGTTATCCTCGCCTTCACTTGATACCAGCCAAGCAAAGTTTATCCTACCAAGGGTTGAAGCTCCGTTGTTATCGCTAAAGAATATCTTAAGCGCTCAAACTACACGTTGTTTAACAAGCTATCTGTTAAAACATAGCAAAAGTTTCTAAATCCTTCATTGTAGGGACTGTCATTATTTCCATGAAAGGTTTTTTATCAGGAGGAGCGTTAATCATTTTCTCCAATGTTCATTTCTTTTCCAGCCTGTTCGTGCTCCACCCATGGTACGGTAGGTCGTTTGTGCGACGTGGGTAGCGGTCAGTGCCAGTGCAAACTGCAGGTACAAGGCCTTCGCTGTGACACCTGTAAGCCGGGGACCTTTAACATCCGCAGTACCTCCCCCAAGGGCTGCCAGCATTGCTTTGGCTACGGCCATGCTGTTAGCTGTACCTCAGCTGAAGGATTCGTTGCTGCTTACATTTCTTCTGACTTTGCTCCAAGTAACTCATCTGGTAAGTGTCTGAGAATAAAAACAAAATAACTTGGTTGTTATGCAAATTCTTTTTTTGCAATTCGAGTGATAAATAGATACAAGGGTTCATTAACGTCTTTGACTTATTTTTTATGGGCGACCTTGTCTCTTGTCCAAGAAAAGAACAGTTAAACGTCAACAAACCCTTAATGGATACATATGAGTGTCTTAGTTTGCCTCTGTGCAATTCCTGTAATTCTGCAGACTTATTTCATAATAATAATAAAAATAACAGTAATAATAACAATGATAATAAATGTTATATTCTTCATTATTATTACTATCCTTATTATTGTTATTATTGTCATTGTTACCGTTTCTGTTGATACATACCAAGCTTCGTCCTGTTTGTTTTCTCTACTAATTTTTACCTTTTCTTTTCCGTTGTCTTCTCTCAATTACCACTGCACAAGCCACTATTTTACCCTGACGATAATATACAAAAAATGAAAAGCTAATTAGTGCTTTTGTTGTTTTAATTGTTCAAGATATTCGTCTTACTGGTAATGATGCTTCTCATTTCAATTTACTATCATTTTCCTTCTGTTTCCTTTCACTGGACACTGCCATTAGACGGTTAACTGCTCCTTCTGTACTTTGAAAATTCTACGAAATAAAAAATAAATATGAGGATAAATGAACAAATAAATAAGTATGAAGGTGTTTTAAAACGACAGTTTTTCTTTCAAGCTATAAAAATGGTTGGACAATTATTGACGATCTAGAATCTCTATTCTTCAAGTTAAAAGTGAAAAATGTTTGACCTCGTCATTACCTTCTTTACAACACTTTTTTTTAAACAACGCGTAAATTTAGGTCGGTCGGACGACGCTAAACGACGAAAAAAAGAGGACAGCCTTACTTGTAATAATCCCTTGTTATTCAACTTACCCTCATATTCCTTCAGTTTCCCTTTACTGGATGGTTTACTGTTCCTTGTGTACTTTTAATTACAAAATCGAAATAAAACTTTAGGGATGTTTTAAAACAACAGTTGTCTTTTTCAGCAACAACAGATGGATGGAGAGTTGTTGACGAGTCAAACAACACAGTCAAGTTTGTGTCGTCGCTCAAAAATGGTTTGGTTTTGACTGCATTTTCGTCACCACGCATGTTCTACATCAGCGCTCCCAGCAAGTTCCTTGGCAACCAGGTTAGATCCTATGGCCAGAAGCTTTCAGTAAAGGTAAGAATTTCTACACTCATAGATTAACTGGTCACTGGTCTACTTTAAGTCCAAATTTTGGCTTAACTATCCTTTCGGTTCCAGTTGTATTGGTAAATTCTCCTAACTAGAGCCCGCATAATTTTCATGAAACAATTTTAGAATTTTCATCTTCAGTAGCTCACTTAATTGATCAATCCTCATTTTCTTAGTACCAGATGTCTTAATTTGCATGTGTTATGTAAGGAGAAGTTAGATGTTGATAACTATCTTTGACTGGAAAGCTTAACATAAAATGCGAAGGGCCAGTAGAATGCAACTCAGCTGATATGTCACGCAGGTCGTCAAGCCTTTCTATCTTCAAAGTAAAACAAAACCAAATCTTTATTGAGTATAACGACTTGGTGACTAGTAGACTTGATAATGAGAAAATATTGTATTGACCAAACGTAAACTTTGACTTGACACAGACTCTATCATCTTACTTCCCGTTTATCCATTCTTCATTTCTTTAAATTCCATTCAATTCCATTAAAACTCAAATAGTTAGGTAGTCTTAACGACTGTTTGACAACTAGGTAGTATTAACGACTGCAATCGTTCCTACTACCCCATATACTTTGTTACTACCGATTCTAACATCTCATAAAAGTAAACAATACCTCCTAGGTTGTACTTAACGGAACTCGTGAACTAGAAGAAATCCTCGGAGATCTCATCCTCCAGAGCAACGAGAAAACATTGAAACTCAAGCTCAGTCCTTCTCCTTCACTTCACACGACGGAATACTACGCTCTGCTGGACGAAACAAACCTAGCCAATGGATCTTCGGCAACTCCTTTCGAGTTCCAGTCTGTCCTTGCTGACCTCACAGCTTTGAGGGTCCGTGCTGTATTCTTCCCCTTTCCAACGGGTAGCGCAGTTTTCAAGCAAATCACTTTGGATACAGCAACAGAGAACAGTCTTGCTGAAAAAAGCAATATGGTTCATTTTGTGGAGAATGCTACTTGTCATACAAATTATACTGGGCTGTCCTGCGAGAGATGTGCTCCAGGTTAGTGTGTTTCGATAACAGTTGATGGATCCTTTTGTTCGGTATCAGACTAAATACAGGCACAGGCGTTTTGAAAACACCATGCTTTTTATAAAAAAAGTCTAAAATGACAAGGATGACCGTAGCAAATTACGAGGCTTATACGAGATAGTCATCCTCATGTAATTTCAAGAATAATTAACAAAGATTAAGGAGATGCAGACATCGGTAGTTAGTAAAAACAATAAGTACAATAGGTGTCTAACACACAGTTATCTGAAGTGATGGCTTTTACATGGTCAGATGTGAGATTGTTCAGTAAGACGTATAGCTATAGCTGATGACATTTGATACGATGATTATTGGTAGGTATCTTAATACTTTCAATGTTACTGGTACTAAAGTCCAACCTCTATTAGGCGGCCACCTTCCACTAAGCGGCCACTTTCAAAATTCCGATTCTCTTGACGTTAATAAGCTGCCGTATTTGATACCTTAATTAAGTGGCCACCTTCCACTTAGTGGCTACTTTCAAAATCCCGATTCTCTTAACTTCATTAAGCTGCTGTATTTGATACCTCAATTAATTAAGCGGCCACCTTCCACGAAGTGGCTACTTTGAAAAACCTTGATTCTCTT